>PVKA01012240.1:0-58428 GCA_004027165.1 Ctenomys sociabilis
TTTCTTTCTGGTGATGGCAATGGCACTGAAGATTAAACCCAGAGTCTGCCCTGAGCTACATTCCTGCACTATTTATTTATTTATTTATGTTATATTTTTTTAGCTTGACATTCTGTCATATAGCTTACAGAAAGATAATATGTCATATTTTATCACATCTTATAAAAAGATATGTCTTTTATTTGAAAATTGAATAGTCAGTCAGTTTCTGAACTTATTTGTGAAATGCATCTCTCCCTGATATTCTCAAAATCCCTTGATCTCCCTGTTGCTTTCAAACTGTTATAGTCAAGAGACAGTTTTCTTCTTGACCTTCTTCGCACATCTTTATAATTTACCTAACTATATTTCCAACCAGGAATTCTGAGATATGTTGTATTTGTTTTTTATAAGAAGCATCTCAAGTATGTTGAAGCTAAGTGACAGCTGCTATTATTTAGAAATTAAGTACAATACATGTGTCTGTTGATTCACTTATATCAGTCAATAATGGTGACAGATTAATATCCTCTGAAAACTACATCTGGTATGAAGAGAATTGGATAGCTTACTTCTTTAGGAGGTATCATTTCAAAACAATGTTTTTGTAAACTATGAGTGTAATGAAATAATAATTACATTTGAATACATTTTCTAACTGACCACCAGGAAACAGTGAACAGTGGATAGAAATGCAAAATTTTTATTTAGTTTGCTGCTTTTTACTTCCTTCAGTGAATTGCTTTAAAATAGAACAGACAGTCTTGCATATCCAGATCAGTATATTGGACACTATCTATAGATTAAAATTTCCCTATACATTCCCTGCAAGAGAAGTTATTATCAGCTACTCAAAAGCTTTTTTATTTCTAAATTGATTGTAGATTTGTCCAATACTTTGGGGACATAACTAAATTTATGAGATCCAGGAAAGTACTGAAGAACAAAGAAGTCAAATAATTTAGTTAATGTAAAATATATGACTTGGGATGGTGGGCTAGATTTCATAATTTGCACTTTTAAAGAAGAAAATCTTGCCAAATAACCTTGAAAGATTTTCAAAACTATTTTTCTCCACATTATTCCAGTCAATCTAACATATATTTCCTGAGAAATTTAAAGTATAGCATACATTCCTCAAGGAAGTAAAAATGTTGGACTATATTCATTCACTATAAGATAATGGTTTCTAAAAGCTTATTTAGACTTTGACTGTGTACTTTCTTCCAAACACTTGGAAGATTCTATGAAATTTACACTATTTTACAAATGATTATTTCTATGGTTGTGATTTCATCAAGAAACTGAAGCAGAGGGTACGGCTTACTATGTAGGCCAGATCCCTCTTTCTGACCACACACATCCATTTTACTTGTGTCCTATGATATTTAGTTTGCTATTTAAAAATATTTTAATCTTCTATCTATCTATCTATCTATCTATCTATCTATCTATCTATCTATCTATCTATCATCTATCTATCTATCATCTATCCATCTATCCATCTGGTACAGGGTCTCACTATGCAGCTCAGACTCGCAGTGATCTTCCTGTCTCAGCCTCCCCAGCACTGGGATTGCAGGTTTGTGCCACCATGCCTGATTTTGGTGGCTGAAGGTTTGGAGGTAAATGCAGCATGTACTACAGGGGATCTAATGTAGGTCTTTGTGCTAGCCAGGCAGGTGTTTAGACCACTGAGCTATCTCCCCAGTCCCAAATCTGCTAATTTCTGAAGGCATGTATTTTTCCGTACTTGTTTCTAGTTTATTTGCCCAAAACAGATGATACCAACTAACTTTACAAGGCTCAAAATTCCTTGCCTAATATTTGAGTGATGATTTTTAAGGTAAGTGATTATATCTGGAAACTCTTAAATATATCGTTCTAACAGTATATACCATACCTTAGAATCATCTTACTAATGTATTCTCATTATCTTAACATAAATTGCTTGCCATTGATCATTTAAATTCAAGTATACCTTGTTTAGTTGCTCATGAACTGTGTATTTCTCATATTCGTCTTTGAGTCAGTCATGAGGTGTAGACAAGTTTACATGTCTTTCCTAAACAGATAGAGATATTGTTTGTGCATACATTTTGAAATGAAATAGAGATGAATATGACTTCTGCTTGAAACACTGTAGAGGCTATCTTTTCTTTAAAAATAAGTTACATTTTTATGATAAATGATATATCACATATGAAGTTATACATATAAGCATTACATATAATTATACATGTAATCATATGATTACAATGATTATATATATATATCTCTATGTAATTTCATACATTATATCTCAGACTCATAGTGATTCATTCTCCTTTTTTCAGCCTCCCCAGTGCTAGGATTACAGTGCCACCACGCCTGGTCTTAGTGGTAAGGTTTAGTGTGCTCAGGGATGGAGCCACACAACATGCTGTTTTGGGAATTTGCACCCCTGGTCCCTGTGCTTGCTGAAGCTGGTGCTCAGTCTGCTGAGCTATCTCACCAACTCTTAAGGCACTATTTTTTAGTTCTGCTGAGGTCTTTTGCTTTTATTTCAAATGCTACCTACTCAAATCATTAGCATCTGTTAGTGAAGGAACAATACTTTATTTTCCATGCTAATTAGCCAGTGGGTAGATCACTCCACCTTCCTAAGTAAAGAAAAAATTAGAACAAGACACCAAACCTACACTAAACTGAATTTGGCTTATTACTACCTGGAAGTTTATCATGAACTTTTAAAGCATGGGAAGAAACATCACAGTGCACCCAAGCTTTCTGTAGTCAGTCAATCTGTCATCATAGTAAGCACGACTGTCTCTTCAGCTATTTTCCAGTGCCAGTGTGATATTCACACACCATCTGCCGACTTCCACTTATTGCTATTCAGACTCCATCGCTAGCTATTCATTTCTCATTTTGGTCATCATAAGTCAGCATGTTTGTAAAAATCCAGTACTGCTTGCCGAACTAATACATGTACAACTGCTGTTGAATTTAGGCTTTGGGACTTAGATTGCTGCTCTGATAATTACCACTGGATTCATCTTCTACCAAATTCATGGCCTAACATATTGTGCTCAGAGCATGCAGTAACATAAAAGATTCATTTTTCAATAGGAAAGAATATGAGAAATCATTAGTCATATTGAACTTTTCTTACTTAAAGCTCTTTGGTCATTACAATTTACTACATTATTTAGTATTTTTCCATGTGTAAGTTACATACTAGAATTTGGATTTCCTCCAAATCAATGTACAATATCTCAACTCCAATTTCTGGCTCTCAATATGAAACAAATAAAGTCCTACTGCAGCATTGTTATTGATGATTATTACCATATTATCATATACAGTGTTCCTGTGAGTCTCTGTTCTCTTAAATCCAGAGATTATTGATCAATCCTTCTTATCTCCCTAGCTGGCATATCAGGTTTCTTCCTGATCTTTTCTTTCAAATCTACAAAACCATTTCATTCTCCTTTTTAAATTTTGCTGTTAAAGTTGTTTTGTTTGTGCATCTTAGATTCTGGTGATATTCCTTGATTATTTCATTTACTCCTTTACATTTTCTGACTTTATTGATACTACAAGGAAAAGTACTAAAATTTTGCTTAACTGCACAGAAGAAATAAGAGTCCTAGATGGTCCCTGGGAGCCCATTTCATTTTCTTTCGGTGACTTCCTGGGCAAACATACCTATGCCTTGGGGGTCTGTTCTGCTTTTACTAGCTCCCCACCGCTGAGTGTCTTGTGACCATCAATACAACACATGTGCCCTCTGATCTCCATTGATTGAGAACTATCAAAAGCCAGTTCATCCTCTTTCCTCCAGAATTCATGCTCCTATATAGGTGTGTATGTCCTACCTTGTGAGCTCCCCCCCACTTTTTTGCTCTTTTCAAATTTTTAAATAGTTCTCCACTGTTCTACTTATTTAACTTCATATTTTCAATCTAATTCCCAGTCTTTCCTGGAGTTCCCCACCATTTGAATGGATTGTAGCTGCTTTCTGTTCATCTGTGTTTCACTGCTTATAGATGTGTTGCTGTTTCTAGAAAGAAATTAGTTCACTTTTCTTAGTTTTAAATAACACATTTACTATTTTATAATACATCTCCTTTAAGGAGGTCACACTTCTGAAATGGGCTAACAGTGCTGAGCTTCTACTTGACTTTGAACCAGAGAAAGGATTCTTCCTTCTTTTGCAGACTTTAGAGGATTTTCCCATGCATGGATTTTAGCATTATTATTCTGATTTCTTCTTCTCTTCTCACATTTGCCTCATAGATATTGTCCTTCCAATCTGTCTGTTATAAGAACCTGCATAATGTGATTCACCATAATCAAAGATAATTTAACTGTTTCAGATCCTTTTTTTTTTCTTTTAATGTATTTGGTACAGTGTCTCACTATGCAGCTCAGACTTGTAGGATCCTCCAGTTTTCAGCCGCTCCAGCACTGGGATTTCAGCCACGCACCACCATGCCTTGTTTCAGTAGCTAGCTCAGCACACCCAGGGTAGGCCCAGCACGGCATGTGGTGCAGGCTATAGGACACCAGTCCCTGTGCTTGCAGGTGGTTAGTCTGTTAATCTGTCTTGCTGGCCCTCATTTAGGATTCTTGATTGCATCTACAAAGTCTGTTTTTCACCTAAGATAATGTGTTTATTGGTTCAAGAGATAGGGCATGGACATCTATTACTGTTACTTTTCCGAGTGAGAAAATTCTGGGACTATTTCTTCATATTACTACAGCAGTATCTGTTCTTTTTCTGATAATTGTGGGTTCAGAAAATTATGCTTCTGTTATTTTCAAAATCTGTTTCAATCTCATGCCGTTTGATGTCCCCACTCATAATTCCTGTCTACATGAATTCTTGAGCAGTTCTACTCCATTTATGAAGGGATTAATGAACTGTTTCCCTCTCACACATTAATATGTCATTAATTTTTGATGATTTGCATTTCACTGGCAGTGATGTTAAAATAATTTGGGGAGTAAGATGCTTCATCTGTACTGTTTTGAAGGCTCCTGTCTGCATTTTCATTCTAATTGTTCCCATCCATGCAGTGTCTCAGATATTGTTTTTACCAAAACTGGAATCCTCTCCATAATCTTCTTTCATACATCTTATTCTTAAACATTTGCCACCTATCAATCACATTTATCTTGCTAACCCAATACTAAAAATGATTTAACTGTTACTCAGTTATAATTCATCAACCCTTTTTTATTTTCAGTGTTGTCCTTCCCATGTTTTCCTTTCTTCTTTAGTTTATTTTTAATATTTGTATATATATATTGCTATGCATCTCAGACTCACAGTGATCCTCCTAATTCATCCTCCTCAGTGCTGGAATTATAGATGTGTGTGACTATGCCCAGTTTATATGGATGGAATAGGGGAGGGATGGCACATCATGTAGTACCAGGGATTGAACCTGGGTCCTTGTGTGTGCCAGACAAACTCTTAGACCACTGAGTTGTCTCTTCACTTCCTCTTCTTTGGTTTAAATATCAGTGGCCTGTAGTCATGCTCAAGAAAGAAGGATATAGATTTAGCTATAGAAAATGCACTGCTATAAACATGGGTGAACAAATACCGATGTGGTATGAGATTTTCAGTTTTCCTGAAAAAAAATACCCAGGAGCGAAATAGCTGGTTTAAATGGGATCTCCAATCTTAGCTTTGTAAGGAATCTCCACACTGATTCCCATAGAGATTGCACCAACCTGAACTCCCACCAACAGTGAAGTGTTTCTTTTTCTCCAAAGCCTCTCTAACACTTGTTACTGGATGACTTCCTGATGTTAGCCACTCTTTCTGGAATAAGATGGCATCTTAGCATTGTTATGATTTGCATTTCTCAAATGAACACTAATGTGAACATTTTTTTCATATATTGAATAGCCATTTGTTTTCTTCCTCTGAGAAGTGTATATTCATCTCAGATGTCCATTTATAGATTGGTTAGTTGAATTTGGGGGCTTACTTTTTTAAAATTCTGTATATGTTCTAGAAAGAAGGCCTGTTTCTGAGGGACAATTTGCCATAGTTTCCTCCCAGGTTGTTGGTTTCTTTTTTTCATTGGAGATTTTCAGAAACTTTTTTCAATGATGAGTTTCCAGTTGTTCATTATTTGAAGTATTTCCTGTGTAGTTCAGTTTTTGTACATGAACTCTCTCCCTATCCCTATGTCTTTAAGATTTCTGCCTATATTTTCTCCCAGAATATTTAGTGTTTCTGTTTTAATATATAAATCTTTAATTCATTTTGACTGCAGATTTCTGAAAATGAATAGGTACGGATCTAGTTTTAGCTATGCCCACCAACTGATGAATGATTAACTAAGATATGGTACTTTTACCCAATGGATTATTATTCAGCTATAAACCAGGATAAATTTGAGTGTTTTGTCATAAATGGATGTAACTAGAGAACATACTCTCAAGTTAAATAAATCAGACCTGTACAAATTGTGAAATTGTACAAACATTGTATTGTCTTCTTACTATTTGAACCTGAAAGAAAAAAAATTGGAATCTGAAGGTCACAGTAGACACTGATAAAACAGAATGAACTTATTCAAAAGGAAAGAGTTACTGAATTGTGGAGAAGGACAGGAGATGGAGTTGGGGACAGAGATTTATTTATTATGTACCAGGATGGTTTGGATAAGTGTACTGCACATTTTTCCTGGTCTGCAGAAAGAAGCAGTTAATGCTTTGATTTGGTTCATCTCCCCCTTTTAAACTGTTTGCACTTTTTCCTCTTCCTAACTTCTTGTACATTTCTATCTTTATTCTTTCAGTTTTACATGCATATATCCTGTGATATGGATAACTGGTTGGAAGACAAGGCTGTTTATTATAACACTGAAATTCATATTACTTTGTTAAGTGAAATTCTAAATCACCTGTAATATTTTGTTTTAATTCTAATTTTTACTCTAAAAAATAAAAGGAAGGATATGGTTGAAGGAGATAAAAATGAAAGAAAGAAAGGAAAAATATAAGGAACAAAGGGAAAAACAAAAGGGCAGAAGTAATATTCTTCTTCTTACACCTTTTTACATTTTTTTTTGAGTTTTTAACCAGGTATCAGTCTATAACACAAATAGAATCCCTATCAGTGACTTCTAAAAGTATTTGATGTGTCAGTTATATTCATAATAATAAATAATAGCCTAGCTTCAGAGTATAAAGATAATTTTTACTGTAAGTTGCCAAACACAAGTTTTGAAATTAATTTAATATCAATTTTATGAGGATTAATCCATAAACAAAGAAATTTATAAATTTTTAATTCTATTCCATAAAAATACAGCAATCTTACAATTTATAATTTCTTTAGATATCTTTCTTACAAATATGATATTCAAAAAATCTAAATTTAAATATCTATTCACTAAGAAAAGTATGATAAAACAGGATATTATAGTTATCTCTTACCAAAAACTGTTCAATAAATTTATTTCTTATTTTATTGGAGATTTGCAGAAACTTTTTAGAATGAGGAGAAATTTATTTCTTATACAAATAAATTTAAAGATCTTCAAATGTTTAGGAGTCATTTTAACTAACATGTTAATGTGAATTTATAAAAATTAATAAAAATACTTCAAAACTGAAATATGTACTTGATCAGGTTGATAAAATTCAATTTATTCTCAGAACAAAATTTTCCATTTTCTTCTCTAAATGTGTGTATGAACTAATTGCCCACAATGATTTTATAATGTTTATTGTGTTTCAGAAGCCTATACTAATAAAAAAGGAGAAAGTACCTATGCAATAAATTTGCATGGCTTTTATAATAAGGACAGCACTTCCTGTGCATAAGAAATATTCCTTTGAAAAGGAAAAGGTGCAAGTACTAAAACATTATGCACATTTAAAGGCAATTTTCCCGAACATTTGCTATTAATCAGAAATTAAGCTTTTAATTAAAACAAATGGTTTCATTGAAGTCTTCAATATTACTCTTATTTTATGGAACCCTTATGAATTGGTTTTTGACATGATCAATGCTAAAATTTTTACCTGTGCAATGCAGACTTACATCCTGCAGTCATTGAACTTCACACTTCTTGTTTGGCTATCTTGTCTATCCATTCTATTTTGAAATCTATGCCCTTCCAGCTAACCACATTGTTCAAATCACTTTAGTGAAGTCACTATTTTCCCCATGATAGTATGACTGTTGTCTTCCCTCTAAAAAATTCTAAAGGTAATAGATGCTTGAACCACATCATTTGTCTACAAAATGAATTTCTTTTACTGTGAATAAAACATTTCCTTAACAGAAAGAAAAGATGGCAAAAAGGAAAGGAACACCAAGCAGGATTGGCTTCAGAGTTAGTTGTGAATGAAAACTAATGACAACAGAGAAAAATGTCTGTAGTACAGTTTGATATGAATAGAACTGTAGGAGATGTATAGGTTTATATATGTAACCGAGAGGTAAAGTCAAAGAAATAAATATTCTATAAATGTAGATAACTAAGTAGTATTAAAACAATTGTATTACTATATCCAAGTAATTTCAAGAAACAGAGGAGCCATATGTTAAGCTACAGTTGCTTTGTAGGAGGGTCTAAGTTTGTTGACTTTGAGAGGTATCTTCTATTCTACTGGATCCTTAGAATTTACACATTTAGAGCAACAAGCAGAAGTATGTTGTTTTAGAAGAGAAACTACATGTATATGTTATTTTCATCCCAACCAATGGATTGCTCCAATTTAAAGTGGGCATTCAAATCACAAGAGAAAATTCAAGTTTAATATTATACATAATCACTGATTAATTCCAGTAATTACCTCAAACTCAGATTTGTTGTACTGCCTGTTTATAGGCAATTTGAGAAAACTTCATTGGCTTTTTTGTTCCATGTTGTTCTGTTATATCACAATTCTTGGCTAAAACATTATCAAGAAACGACTACTAAAATTTTGGTGCAAATAATTAGCAACATGAAGTAAATGTACTACTTTCTAAATTATTATCTGAGAACATTGGCCAATAAATTCAACTATATATATGCTCTCTGACACTCTAGAGCAAGAAAAAACATCAGTCAATATTGTTTACAACTTAAATAATGAAATTGTAGAGGAAAATGATAAACTAGTTGAATCTCATCTCATTGAAATCTTTTTCAAGGTTTAGCGGGTGTTGCCTCTTTCTTCTTTAATACACTCCACAGTTTTAATGTGAACATTTCACTTAAATTAGCTTTCATAGAGCTGGAGAGATAGCAAGTGGAATAAGTGCTTGCCTGACAAGAGTCAGGTCCTGAGTTTAAGCCCTGGTACCACAAAAACAAAACAAATATTTAAATTAGCTTTCACTGAGACTATTTAGAAATGAATCTGAAATTATTGGATCCAGAATAAAATTATCATTTTTCTAATATTTCACTATTGCAAAATGCAGCCTGTAATATATTAGAATTTATTGTTGTTCATGAATAAAAATAGCAACTTTTCAAAGTTTGCTTTCACTTCCAAGCACACTTAAGGGATTCTTGGTGTGTATTCAACACTTCAGAATAGTTTCTCCAGTATAAACAGTAGAAACAGTATCTGATTTATTGTACCTTTCAGATTCCATTTTTGTCTTTCAGGTTCTCACACTAAGGAGATAATACAATATTTGCACCTGAAAGATAAAAATGGAATCTGAAGATACTGGGAAAAGGGAATGATCTTGTCCAAAAGGAAAGAGTTACACAGTTGAGGAAAATGACAGGAGAGGCAGTGGGGGAAAGAGATTTATCTATGTACGTAAACAGGATGATTTGGACAACTGTACTGTACATTTCTGCTGGTCTATGCAAAGGAGCAGTCAATGCTTTGATTTGTTTCATCTCCTTTTTTTCAAGATTTTGTATATTTTCTCTGAATTTCTTATATATTTCTTTCCTTTTCCCTTCCTCTTCAAATTTTACACATATATAATCTGTTAATATGAATAAGCAGTTGGAAGACAACACTCTGCATTATAGCAAATACAGTGAAATTCATAGTGCTTTGTTAAGTGAAATTCTGTATCACTTGTAATTTTTTTCTGTTTTAATTCTAATTTGTATGCCTTAAAAATAAAAATAAACAGTATGAAGTGGAAAACACTTTTAAAATTACAAATTATGTTCTTCTTTCAGCATTTCAAAAATAATTTTGATGTTTTTAAATGAAAATATACATTTATTATATGTATATTCATGCTTAAAATTACTTTAGCACTCCTTACACCTGTGAACTTATTATTTTCACTTAGAATTTAAAATGCATGTCAACAATTTCAGTTTTGGAAAAAATTTTTCTTTTTTAAATTAAGGGTGATACATGAAAAAAAGACACAAGAAACAAAATGTCACAGGACTGTCCTGCTACAATGCTGTATATGGTTAGATTTCTAAATTTCTGTGTAAAAATATGTAAGTATTTATTCCTATATTTTAAGTTATTTTTTCTTCAGATTCTGTAGGGACTTAAAGTTTAACATATCAGTACTTGATGGAAAATACCTTCTCCATGTTATGCCTAAGATGATTGATACTTAGACGTTAGGTAAACTGAAATGCCTATGTTGCAGGGTAATATTAAGCTTCTCTTCTAGAGGGTTAACAATTTAAGTGTGCAGATCAAAAATTAGAGAAAAGGAAGGGCTACAAGGTCATCCAAATTTTTGTCCCTAACTTTTTAAGGTCAGTGAAGACTCGGGACAAGAGAACCTGTACTGTAACATTGTGTAACTCTGTTGCACCCCAAATTTTCTAATCAAGGAGATTATGGAGCCACAGAGAAAAGTGATCATGATCTAGAGTGTGCCTAAGAAGAGTCACATGGAGAGAAAACATTCTCTCAGGCTTTCACAGAGAGCAAAATGGCCAAGCAATGACCATGACTCATCCACAAGGCTGACACTAGCAAAGGATCTACAAAATGCAGTATGGGGTATATGATAAATACTGAGGGTACGTCACTGACTTTATCAGATACAAAAGTTACAGTTCTTGTTATATAGGTCTCGCTTTATCTTGGTCTTAAACATGCAGTAGAAAAGTATAAAAATGAGGTAAAGTAAAGCCATATTAATATGCTGAGCTGTGAAATGCTCAAGTCACCAATTCTGTGGGTAACCCACTACTATTGTGGACTGCTGGACTGCGTTGGATTGTTTTGCTGAACTCATGTACCTATAGCATTTAGATGCTAATGGAATACCCATCTCTGACAGGACTAAACAAAAAAAGGGGATACAAAGGAAGGACCATTTTGTATTTGTATAAACAGAATAGTAAGAATAGATATACAGCTACTCTCACTAAATTCAATGAGTAGAAAGACTTGTAATAATAGTGTTTGGGCAGGATATCCTGTTTGCTTCTTGTACTATGGATAACCACTGAGAAGATAACAATGTACAATGTATTAGTTATTGAAACTGCTATTAATCAGTTTTGAAACTATCTTATTGCTATTCATTTCCCAATAAAATAAAAGAATATAAATGAAATTATAAAAAATAATTTCAGTTTTGAAAAGATAGTCTTTTGATGAAAAATATCAATTAAGAAAAATTGTATAAGTAATTCCATTGTTAACAAAATAGTATATATGCACAATATTTTCATCTCTCACATATAATTTAGGAATCATAAATTTTATAATATATAAAATAAACATAATTACTTAATTCTTCCCCCTTCCAAAGCCAAATATTCGGAGGAATATTATTTAAGAAAATGTCATCATATTTTATAAAGTATTATTATTTTTTTTTTTAATTTTAATGAAAAAAAATTTTGTTTTCTTAGACTAGTGAAGTTGTGTTCCTGAATTTAGGTCACAAAATTTAAATAAAGTAGTCAAGTTTATATATTCAAATGCAGATATGATTACCCACCTGTACCACCCACCAAAAATGTGTTCAATTATGTTTTACTTTTGATTTTATTTTTGTTGTTGAATTATAAGTGTCAGCTTGTACACATCTAGTACCCAGCTTTCCTGATCTATAGAAATATAATTCACACAGATGGCAACTTTTAAGGTATAATAACAGGATGCATGAATATAGGCACAGTTGGATTTGCAGCTGTGCTATTGGAACAATTTCTGGGCAAAACAAAATTCCTTTGTATGACCTTTCTTCCTAAGATCTGATTATTCTCCTAGTCACAAATGTAATTCAGATTTTTCAATAATTTTATACATTAAAAATGTAAATGCCCTACAAAGATCTTAAAATCCTAAACAAAGATAGCTACCAGAACACAACACAAATGCAGCTAAATAACTTTATGTTTCTTGTCAAGTATGTATATTTGTTAATGTTATATACCATTTCATACAGAATTTTGATGTATATCTTATGGAAAAACTTGTAATGTCCACATAGTACTATGTAAAGGATTTGTTTTAAGACAAATAATTATAATGAAATAGTTCTAGAAACAATAACTGAAAGAAATGAACAGTAATACATGCACAAATTTTGTGTTTCTTTTCTGTAATACTGATAAGGAACATTAGCAATGATGACTAAGACATACTAAGAAGAGAAAAACAAAACATCTTAGTTTAATTTTCTTTGTTGTAATGGGAATCAAATTCACACAACAGAAGAGTAATGCACCCAGAGAGTGACATAATGTACTGAGAGCATGTTTGGGCATTTCTAAGGACGTGTTTTTCAGTGCTGTCATTATGACATGATGAGGGAATCCTGTCCTCAAAGAATGTAGTTGTTGAAGTAGATAGGTCATTCTATTATTGCTTAAAATTAGATTAGCAGATTCTAGATCTTTATTAAGGTGAAACCAACAGTGAACTAATCTTAACTGGGCTTAAAATGACAATTACCATTTTTTCTTTTCAGTTTTGCCTCTGTCTGTCTCTCTCTGTCCAGCTGTTTAATCCCTCAAGAATTTTTCTTCTAAAATACCCAGGACCTTAAAAGAAGACAAACAAGAAACAAGTTTCATATGAATGCAAGATATTTCACAGTTTTGAAATTTTATATTTTAATCAATATATTCTACATACATATGAATATATACTGATATACTTGTAAGTATATCAGTATATATTCTAAAGTTGTCAAGCTACTTTAAAATAGCACAAGTACTATAGTTCTAGAGGATTTCTCTCTCTGAGTTAAACATATTTTTCAGTAGTCTGCTGGAATGGCGAGTCTACTTTTTATCTTTTCTGTTTTAGCAACACATTATGATTTAGAAGGAAAATGCCCTCCAAATTCTTCTGCACTCACAGATAGGGCTTTGGGGAAATGATTAGATTGGGTTTATCGCTGCCTCCAGGTGGAATCTGGCTGAAGAGCTGAGTTACTGTGGGCGTGGCCTTGGAGGTGCTTTCTGTCTGGCTGCTTCCTTGCTCTCTGTTTCCTGCTACCCTGCCCCAGGCTTGGCTGGCAACTGCCCTGCCTTGGAGTCACTAGCCACAACCATTTGCGAACAGTGAGCCAAATAACAACTGTCTTCCGTGGAGGTAAGCTGTTTTTCCTCAGCAACAGGAGAAGACTAAGCCCATGCACTACTGCAGCCTTCAGGGAAGGATAGAAAGCATGAGCAGGAGAAAACTTGGAGATGTTTCAGTGGCCAGAACCTCTCAATATGCCCACTGTTCTTCTCAGCATCTCTCCAGGACCTCCTGTTCCTGTCTGAGCACAATCTTCAGTCATTTTCAGACAGCGGCTAGATGTTTTCTCTGCTCTGTACTTATGGCCTCCACACGGGGGCCTTTCCACCGGCCTGGCCAGTTGGGCTCCAAGTCCAGGCTCCATCGGGGTGCACCCCGACCTCCTCCCACAGCAGTCCTTGCATGGCAGACCATCACCAGTAAGTCTGAACATTAAACCTGTGGGACCATGTCCTAACACTCTAGGTTCTGCTAGGGGTGACTTCTTCCTCCCTTCCCCTCATTCTAGAGGCAGGAGTCATTTTTCTCAAGTTGCCTGTGTTTTCTCTATTCTTGAATTTTTTTCTTTTTAATTCACTTTTAAAATTGTCACATTGGTAATATTTTAAACTTTCAATCCCAATATAATATGAAAAAACAGTTACATATTTTTACACAGAAATTTAGAAATCTAATCATATACAGTATTGTAGCAGGACAATGCTAAGACATATTTTTCCTATCTCTTTCTTGTTTTCTTTTATTACCTTTTTTAAACAAACATTTACTTGCAATAGAGTATAGCAATAATTGACATGATATTAGGAGCAGTACATATTTAGAAGAATGATAGGCATCCCAAGAATGGTTTTAATATTACACATTTCTATCCTCAATGTAGTTGCTTAGTTGATATCATACATAGTAAGTCAGGGTGAGATCCTAACAATTAACTTCTAGTTTCGAAAACCTGATGGAGATTCTCTGGATCACTGCCTTAACCATCTTGTATAGATAAATCTATGCTTTTGCCCCTGCCATGTTTTCTATCTTTTCTCCTTGCTGTCTCTTCATTATTTAATCCTTAAGTTCTTGCTTTGCATTTAGCTGTGTTATGTCTTTCAATTTTTATTCCTACTTTTGAGTTCTTACACTAGGGAGACTATGCAATATTTACAAATGTGGGTCTGATTTATTTTACTTATGAGTATATCTTCAAGTTGCATCCACTTATACATGAAGGCTTTGAGCTTATTATTCTTTATAGCTGTGTAATACTCAATTATATAAAAACACCACATTTTTTTATTCATTCCTCAGGTGACAGGTATTTTGGTTGTTTAAAGATTTATTTAGCACAAATTGTACTACAATAAACAAAAGTACACATATATCACTATGATATGACGTTTTCAGTTATTTTGGGAAAATTCCAAGAAAGGGGGTAGTTGGATCAAATGGCATTTCCAGTTCTAGTTTTTTAAGGAGTCTCCACTTATTTCCATAATGCTGGCTCCAGTCTACCTTCCTACCTGCAGTGGAAAAGGCTTCCTTTTCGCTGAAGCCCCTCCAACATTTGTTGTTCATTGATTTCTTTATGATCACCATTCTTTCTGGAGTGAAAAGGTTGTTTTAATTTGCATTTCAGCATGTTATGTCTAAGATGTTTGATATTTAGACAGTGATGTTAAGCTCAACTGCCTCTGCTATAGGATAATAATATAATTAAGCTTCTCTTCTGGATGGTTAACAACTTATGTATCCAGACCAAAAATTAGAGATAAAGAAGGGCTACAAGGATAGCCAATATTTTGGCCTTGAACCTTCAAGTTCAGTGAGGACTCAGGACATAAGAGACCCTGTGCTGTGACTTCCTGTAACTCAGAGGTGTGCCAAATTTTCTGTTCAAGGTGATTATGGACCCACAGAGAAAGGTACTGATTATGTATAGTGTGCTTCGGAGCATCACCTAGAGAGAAAAGAAGTCTCTCAGGCTTTCACAGAAAGTAAATTGGTCAAGCAATGCCATGACTCATCCTGATGGCTGACACCATCAAAAGATCTACAAAGCACGGTACGTGGTTTCAGGGTAAATGCTTAGGCGATTTAACTGACCTTGTTAGATTTAAAAAGTTATATTTTTAGTTATATGTGGCTTTATCTTGATCTCAACCATCCAGCAGAAAAATATAACCAATAGGTATAAAAAGTAAACCCACATTAATATGCTTAGATGTAAAAGGCTCAAGTCAATGACTTCTGACATTGCCAGTACTGCTGATAACCCACTACTTTTTTTTTATTTTTATTTTTGGAGCTGGAGATTGAACTCCAGCCCTTATGCTTTCCAGGGAAGGGGTTATTCTACTGAGCAATGCCCTCAGTTTCCTGCATTACTATTGTGGACTATGGGACTATGTTGAGTTATTTTGCTGAATTCAAGCACCTTCAATATTTGAATGGCAATGGAACAACCATTTCTGACAAAAGAAAACAAAAAAGAGGGATATAAGTGAAGGAACATTTTATAGTGAAAAAATAATTTAAATATCTGTATATGCAAAACAGTTAAGATAGATACACAGCTATTCTCTTAGTTCAATGAGAAGAAAGATTTGTACTAATAGTGTTTAGGCAAGATATGATGTCTGCATCTTGTACGCTGAATAACAACTACAAAGACAACAATATGCAATGCATTAATTATTGTAACTCTTCTATCAACCTGTTTTGAAACTGTCTCATTGCTATTTCCTTCTCATGAAAAATTAATGAATAAATTAATTTAAAGTAAAATCACCACATTATTGTCCATCCATTAAAATCTTCCAGTGTCTTTCAAGTTTGGTAGCACAGGCACCTGTAATCTCAGCCAGCACCAGCAAGGACAAGGCTCAGGCAAAAGAATAATGTGAGTTGAGGAGTCAGAGACTGGCCTGGGAAACACAACGGTGCAATATTTTAATCTTTGCCAGATTATAGTTCTAAAGAAAGTCTTTTTCATGTTTTTAACAAGACACTGGAAGCATAAGGTGAAAAATACTTTTTTGAACACATGAGTGATTTCAGGTTTTAGAACATATAGTCACTAAATTGAAACTGAAATCTGTGGAGAAACTGTAGATACAATGAATCAAAATATAGGGTGACCTGATACACATGCAGCTAAACACTATGTAAATTATTTAGAAGGTTCAGACAGAGATGTTTAAAAATTGCTAAATATTAAATATGATTGATTCGAAAGCCTGAATCTCTGGATCTAGATCTTCAGGGTATTGGTAACCTATAGGGTCTTCTGACCAACTGTTGTCCACAGTAACATTTAGGACAGAAGAGTCAGCTGTATCAATCCTAAATACTCAAGAATTGATACTGATTCTCTACTTAAACGTAAGAATTTGGATGAATTTGGGATTCATATAATAGCAAAACATAAGAAGGAAGAGAAAAATCTCGTTTGGCCTATAAAATTAGATATATGAATATTCGTGCATCTTCAACAGCAACAAAAAGTATTTAACAACATATGAGCAAATCAAATTTATCAAGATCGAAGCTGATTAACATTCTCACAAAGTGACACTTGTCCCTAGAATGGAAAGATACTTCAGTATTTGTTTACACTGTTTTCTACCAGAGTTTTAAACCCAGAGCCTGGTACAAGCTAGGCAACCACACTTCAATATTTGTGAAATCAATCTGCACAATTAATAGACTAAAAGTAATTAACATCATTTCACATAGTATAAAACAAAATTGAATGCTCACTTTTTGCTTTTAAAATTTCCAATTATGAACAAAAGAGAGCATTCTTAGTTCAATAAAAGACAACTAATCAAAAGAAAGAAAAAGCCCAAAATTGATCTCACAGTATACATCTCACATAATTTGCGAAAAGAGACTAAAAACACATCACAGACAAACTTAAGCATAAAAGTACACAAGTTCTAGAATATCACAAAACAAAAAATAAAATTCAGTAAGAAGATCCTGAGGCAAATGGCTGAATCTATTGTTGGAGAAGGAAAAATGGAACACTGAAAGATTATAAATACAGAAAAAAGACACATTTAAATAAAAATTTATGAACTGGACAATAAAGGGCAGATAAGTAACTAAGAAATGTTTCCAATGACAGGCAATAAAATTGAGCAAAAATAAATATTCAAAAGTTTGTACTAAAATTATTAATACAGTGAATTTATAAATAAATGGGGAGAATAAAACTATTTCTTAAAATAATTCCAGGAAAATATAGAAAAATACAGTAAATGGGAATTCATCATCAAAAAACCACTAAACAATAGCTATTTTGAACAAAACAGTTAAAAACTATGATTAAAGGCTGGCAGATAGCTCAGTGGGTTAAGCGCCTGCTTAGTCAGAAACAAGAATAGGGTTTGATCCCTAGCCTAGCGTGCCGGCCCTGCCCCCAGGTCTTGTTGAGAGTACTATTGAGACCGGAAGTGGTAGCACACACCTGTAATCCCAGCACTTGGGCAGTGAAAACAGAAGGGCCACTATGAGTCGGTTCTACACAGTGAGACCTTGTAGACCCTGTATGTACTAAATACATTTTTAGAAAAAGGTATTGTTCTAACCCATTTTTATAAATCCCTTATTTGTTCAATTTTTCTATAATACACAAAGTTTAATGTCCTTTCAATCAACTAAACCGGTTGCCTTCTTCATACACGAATAAATTATGGAAGGTTAAAAACCAGTGGATTAACCAAGAGACGTAACCTAAACAAATACTCAAGGTGAATGATCTCAAATTGTCAAAGCCATGTGTCCCACCAGAGTCTGAGAGAAGCCCCACGACACTTCCAGCATTCTTCCAAAATCGTGACCCACTAAGAAGCATTGGCAAACTCACACTGAAAGACATTTTAGGCAAAAACTAACCAGTACAGCTCAAAACAGTTAAGATTATGAAAGCAGGAAAAGAATAAGAAAATGTTAGAATTTGGGAGCTGTGAAGCTACACGCTACTCTGTACAGGCTCATAAAAGAGGAACAGAGACATTACTGTGTAGAAAACAGAAGCGATAACAAACTAACAGCACAGACTTGCAATCCGAGCGAAGTCTGATGTTCCTGATGGTGTTATTTATCAGTATGGATTTCTTACTTTTAATCAGTGTGTATCAGTATTAATTGGTTACTTTTATCATTTATACAGATGTTAATCTTGCCTTGAAGTAGATGGAAAATGTACAGGAATTCTTATGTTAACGTGACTCTTTATATAATACAAATTATTTCAATATAAAACAAAAAAATGGTTGATTCATTTCCGCCCAGATCAGTGGAATACCAAGTAAATGGCAATTATTTGATTCTTAATGTACACATATCTGCTTGCACATCATTTACTTAGGTTATTTTATTAATAGTTAATTTCTCATTAAAATACAAAAATACATGAAATGCAAGAATATAAAAAATTTCATTTTTATTATTGTCTATAATACTGAGCATATGAAAAATAACTTACATACTCATGCAAGAATTTCAGCAGAATGTTCAGTGTTTTCACACTTGGAGTATTGAAAAATATACCCTGATTACAAACAAGCATTTTAAAATTTAATTTGTGATAATTTTACATATCTGCTGTGTTTTTCCTTTGATATTGAACATTTAAATATAAATCGTTCTATCAGTGGGATACTCAGTTATATTGATAAATAGTAAGGAAATACTGAGATGCCGGCACATCTCAGAAAATAAGCAATTTCCAAAGAAGCAATTGAGGGGTGATGCGTACACATAATATAGTATTATATGTTTGTGTTTCTTTAAATTTCTGGAGACTTCTCATTCCTTAAAAAGCAAGACATTTGGGCTAGAGATTTAGCTTTGCAGGACAGGTTGTACCTGGCCCCTGAGCCTGCTTGCAGGTGCTTTAATCCACTGAGCTATTTGTTCTGACTTCTTTTTTTTTCCACAAAAGGGTAAAGATGAGAAAGAATTGTTTTGGGGGGCACTGGCTCAGGCTGCCTTAATCACGGGTTCCATAAAGTATCTATCTGAAGCTGGCATCAAACCAAGTTCCCCTGCACCTGACTGTGTTTGCCTGCGCACGTGCTTAAACAACTGAGCTAACCTGCAAGCCCCTAATTTATATTATTTTTAAAAGGATAGCATAGCTATATTAATTACTCTCTCTTTAGAAATATTGTTATGTATCCAAAATAATTTCACAATTATTTTTAAGATATTATCAAACATATACTTCAGTTTGTAGGTAGATATTTAAAATGGTGATAAATCTATAGTCCTTTTATATATTTGCAATTTTTATTAGTTAGAAGTTTAATAAGTTCATATTATGCACATTGTTAAAGAATAAATATTTAAAGGCAATACAAATATTTAATACTATTTAGGGTTGTTTTGCTACCAGGAACCAAACTCAAGACCTTGCACTTGCTGGGCACGTGCCGTGCCACTGGGCTATATCCCTGGGCCCTATTTAGTACTATTTAAACTAATTATCACATTAATATTTTTAAGATGAGTCTTTAAAATGTAATATGTTTAAGAATCACTATGTCACATTTTCTAGTCATATTTATACTTCACTTGTTAGCATGCTCTTAAAATTCACGTCTAGGGCCGACCACATAGCTCATGGACTGAAGCAGCTGCTTAGGCAGATGCGAGGACTGGGTTCTACCCCCAGCACGCTGGTCCAGTCCTGGCCCCAGGGCACACTGAGACCGTGATTAAAACTGGGCATGGTGGTGCGTGCTTATAATCCCAGCACTTGGAAGGCTAAAAATAGGAGGATCACTACCAGTCAGATGTATGTAATGAGACCCTGTAGACCCCGTAATAAATACTTTAAAAAATTCATGTCCTTATGACAAAGTTAATATTGACTTGTTTATAATATCAATTTGCTAACACATTGTCACCTAACTGCTTCTTTCATAATTTTATAGTATAATTATTGTGAGAAAGTGTAAGAATTATTCCTTATATATCCAGAATATTTCCTACCTTTTCTAAGTGTTTATATCACTACCTTTTCTAAGTGTTTATATTTCAGATTAATGCCATGGAAGTATTAGTATGCCATGATACAAAACCAGCATTATGTCAGTTAAGAAAATATAAATCAGGAAAAAAAATATTTACACTTATTTAAAAATGATCCTTAACATCTAGGGATTTATGTACACTGTGTTTTATGACACATGGGTTGTGAGTGATGGCAAGGGAGAGACTCCAATTTTTTTTTATTTTGGGGGGGTTCTGACTCGGCCCTCCCTGGGAGTGGGGCTGGCATGTCATGTGGCGCTGGGGAGCGAACTGCTGTCCGTGTGCTTTGCCTAAGCTTGCCTAAGTGCATGCTTTAGACTGCCGAGCTACCTCACAGGCCCCCAAATGGCTAAGAATTTAAACACATTATTTATAATTCTACAGGATATCATTTTGAGGAAGTGTATATATCGTAAAGTACACTGTTTCAGTAAAAATGGAAAAATGAAACAAAAATGGATAAAAATGTGGCAAATCATAAATTTTGGATATCTTTTATTACATGTTTTACATATTTAAAGAAAAGGTAAAAATAACTTACATGATAATGTATAAAACCTTTGTAGAAATACATTCATTTATATTTTTATATTTTCTAATTTCAGTGTGATGTAAAGTATTTCCTTGTGCCAGTTTTAACAATACTCTTAGGTGGACAGAGACTATTGATGACATTTTCATACCTGATTATTGTTAATCTTCTCTTTAACTGTTTCTAGTTACATCAAGTAGAAAGATTCACTTATTCATCATTATCATGAAGATTTTACTAACAGAATTGATGAAAGAGATTTTACTGCTACTCAACTTTCAAATGAAAGCCATTGTAAAGCTCACAATCAAATGCACTGAATTACCAAGAAAATACTACTCAGAGGAAAATTTTCCACTTGGAAGAGACAGTTATGTGTTTAAGTAAAGAGCGTTTTAAAATAACAATAGTTCATCAATTAACTAGTATTCTATAATTCCATAAAAATGAGGAGAAAAATAAATTAAAAATTTTGGGGCTAAGCCGGGCGTGGTGGCGCATGCCTATAATCCCAGCACTCGGGAGGCTGAGGCAGGAGGATTGTTGTGAGTTCAAGACCAGCCTGAGCTACAAAGTGAGCTTAAGGCCAGCCTGAACTGTATAGTGAGACCCTGTCTCAAAAAGACAAAAAAAAAAAAAAAAAAAAAATTTGGGGCTGGCCAAATAGCTCAGTAGACTAAAACACCTGCAAGCAAGTAGGTACAGGAGCCAAGGATTTGCTCCCCAGGCCTGCTGTGCTGGCCCTGCCTGTGTGTCTTGCTGAGACAGCAATTGATACTGTGTGTGATGGAATGTTCCTGTAATCTCAGCTCTCAGGAGGCTGTAAACAGGTGGATCACTACGAATCTGATTTGGTAGTGAGAACCTGAACTCCCTGGAGATCCTTCCCAAAAATACAAAAAAAAAAAGAAGAAATTTTGATCATGCTGATGCAACTGGTATATAAAAGAGTAGAGCAGCATTAGGTAATTTTGTATTTTCACTGCATTCATTTATCTATGTAAAATAACTTAAAATAAAAGCATTTAGAGTAACATAAACAACCAATTATCCATTCATTTTGGAAAAGTTTCTGGAAAATTGCAGGAATACAAATAGAAATTAAAATCACCAAATGCAGTTGAATATACAGATAATCATACCACATTGCTTTACCTTTTTTTATTCCACTATATTAATCAAACTTGAATTTCTGTATATATATATATATATATATATATATATATATATATATATATATGCATTCATATATAAATCATCTGCACTTATCTATTCTTGTATGGAAAAATCACCAGTAAATCTAGCTATTCGAATTTATGAAGAATAAAATTCACTGAGATGTTTTAAAAATTTCACTTTATCCTTACAATAGGTTTGTACATTGGTGTTATACTATGATACTATTTCCTTATTTAAGAAAAATGAAATTAAAACTTAGAAGTGAATGTAAGTTGGTAAAATTCCTCAGAATGGGTGCTGAGAATGAACAGTCTTGAGTTTGCTCAATACACAATACAAACTACACAATGTAACTTTCCATATTTCATCAAGCCTCCTGTTTATTCTCTCACAAGCATTTCCTTGATATTTTGCTTATAATTAATAACTTCATTAAGTATTGATCAACTACACAAAGGACAGTGCTGCTTCAACACTACAAAACTTGACCAGTGTCATATTTATGGAGAAGACACTGACCCATTAAACTTTTATTTTGGCTGTACATTATACATGGTACACAGAAATCACTATGGAATGAATAGCCACAGAGATTAGCTAAAGTAATATTGTGTCACAGGCACTTTCTTGGTTTAAGTCACTACTTCTTGTGTGCTAATTTGTGAACTGGTTGCAGTGTGACAGTAGGCATTGCAGTCCAAATGATCAACTGCTTGATTGTAGCCAAAATGCTAGAAAGAACAAGTGCACTGTTGTAATCAGAGGGGCCTTTCCCGCCCTTGCTGCAGAAATTGAAACTTTCCTCTTGAATGTCTTGTAGGTTTGACTGTCAGTAGGTCTACTGTAGCTGTGAAATGAGCAGAGAGAAATGCATGAATGAAATTTGACTTCTCTGCTTTTCCTGTCAAAAGCCCCATGTTTTTATCTTTAATACTAAAATTTTAGCCCAAATATTTCTTTTTTATTTTTAAATTGACATAAAATAGTACATATTTATAGGGTAGCATACAGTGTTTCCAGAGACACATGCACTGTGCAGTGTTCAAATCAGGGTAAACACATCTGTCTCCCTAAGCATATATTATAATAAATGAATGTAAGATTTTATGAAGGAGAATATAAACACAACAAAATTAAGTAGATTTTAGTGAATTAATTATCAAAGAATTAGTAAATACATTTGTTTTTAAATGTTTGTTTTCTTTGTGATACAGCAGATATATTTGTTAAATATGTTTCTTCTTCCTATAATAGTTCTCTAAAAACATATTCTCCTCCCACTTCTAGAAAGCTGTCTTATAATCATTAATAACCATCTAATCAAGTATAAAATGCTCTTTGTCCTGTGTATCTGCTCTTACCAACATCCTTTTGAACTTGTCTTTAGTATCAGTCCAGTGTAATGATTTAAGCTAAATATTTTCTTAAGAAAAGTAATTTAGCACAGATAGAATATTTATAATGCTACTTACTTAAAACAGCAGGTTTTAAACATGGAAGAACCAGTTTTTAGCTGTCTAAAAATGGACCTTCATTTCTTATTTCTAGGCTTATTTTAGTAGAGCAACTGTTGTCAGTTCAATCCTCATTTAGAAAGTCATCATTTAGATTATGAAAGTTTAAAATGTTCACTTTCACTTATTCAGTTTACCCTATTTTTACAGTTTTTATCCTCTCACCAGTCCATGTTTGAAGTACACAACGCTTACTTTCTCAAGAGCAGTTGTCACCAGCACACAACACATCCTGATGCTTTTATTCATTTCCATCCCGTCTCCCCACTAGCTCCTCCCTCTGTCTGTTGGCCCACCTTCTCCCTACAAAAGAGCCATAGTCCTTTCCAACCATCCAACTTCAATCTCGCCATTTATTTATAGTCTTGCTTCTCATATAAGCGAAACCATGCGATGCCCAGGCCTCCATCTACTTCACTTTCCTCAACACTGTGGCTTTAAGATGCATCCATTTTCATATAAATAAATCAAGTATACCTTTCTTTATGGCACTGTAGTATTTCATTGTATGCAAATATATAACTAACCACACATTCCTTATTCATTTATCTACTAATCAACATATATTATATGACCTGGTTTGGGGCTTTTCAACAGGAAACAATACAATAAAAGACACATTTTATAAGATTATTTTATGAAGAGTCATCTAATGAATCATGTATAAGCAGTGCAAAAAACCCACCCACAAACTAAAGACTAAAGAATCCAGCTGAGGGCCTAGATCCCATAGTAGTGTCCTTCACAAGTCCAGCTGAAGAATGCCTCCCACAGATCAGCTGGAGACCTAGGGCCCACAACAATGCCTCATGAAGGCCCGCTTCACAGATCTTCCCTGGACGGGCTCAAAGGTCAGTGGTGGAGGCTAGAAAGTCTGCACTAGTGGAGCGAAGGGGCTGTGTTAGCAGGCTGAGGGGTGTGAAGTGGAGCCAGGAACCAATGCTCAAGGTGAGATCCAGAGCTCCCCGAAATAGCACAGCCATCCGCAGCAGCAGTGAGGTCTTGAGCCCTTCCCACCAGGAAACCCAATGTGACAAGCTTCTCTAGGAGGCTGATCAGCCCACCATCTTTCTCTTCAGAAACAAGAAGCAATGTTCAAGAGAAAGACCAGAGATCCGCCCAAAATGAACTGCAGCCATTCTAAGTGATACTCAAGGTCCCGAGCTCCTCCTCTGATAAGAGCAGCCAAGTTCATCAGGGAAGCCAGCATGAAAAGTCCTCTACCAGAGCAGCCCAAGAGAAGCAGCAGCCACCAAGAGCTTCCCCAACCCTACCAGCCTCTCAACAGCCTCTCCAGTTCTGCCTCTTATGCTGCCTGCTTCCACTGATTCTCAAGTGTGCCGCCCACGCCAAGCACCACGTAAGATAAATTCAGCTGGGTGTGACAAGTTGACCACAAGTTAATAATCCACTATAGAATGGTTCCAAGATTTAACTATCATGAATTGGGTAACATAGATATTCAGGCATCAGTTTAATATGATGCCTTTAACTCTTCGAGGAAGATAACTAAAAGGAGAATATTTATACAAAATTTCCAGTTTTAGTTCTTTGAGGATTCTCTTGTCTTCCATCGTAGTTGTGCTAGTTTACGTTCCCACCAAAAATCTAGAAGGATTCTATTTTATTGGCAGTCTTACCAACATTCGATATTATTTGATTCTAGATGGTAGCCATTCTTTCTGGAGTGAGATGAAGTAGCTGTTTTGGTATAATTTCCATTTCTGTAATGGTCAGTGATGTTAAAAACGTCCTCATACATTTATTCACCTTTTTTATTTTTTTGTCTGCAAAGTGCCTGTTCCTGCCAATTGTCCATTTTATGATTGAGTCATTCACTTGGGGGAGATTTAATTTTTTTATTTCTTAATACATTATGGATATGAGTTCTCATTCTGAGAGAGAGTTGTTATTTCTTCCCATTCTATAGTTGTCTTTCTTTTTTAAATTTTATGTATGTATGTTTGTATGTATATAATTATTTATTTATTTAATATTTATTTATTTTGTGGGGGTACCAGGGATAGAACTCAGGACCTTATGCTTACCATGCAATGTAATGGTCATATGCTGTTGAGCTGTATTCGTGGCTCTGTAGTTGCCTTCACTCTGTTCGTTGTTTCTTTTTTTATGCAGAAATTTAAATAAATACATAAATATATTTATTTAAATAAATATATTTATATATATATTTATTAAAAAAATATATATATGGTATAGAATCTCGCTATGCAGCTCACACTCATAGTGGTCCCCTGTCTGAGATCACACTCATGCACCACCACACCTAGTTTCTAAGCTGGCACAATGTGCCAGGGGTTCTGGGGCCAATGTGGTATATAATACTGCAGATCAAACTGTGGATTTTGCACTTGTCAAGCAGAGCTTAGACCACTGAGCTTTGTTCCCAGCCTGTGCAAAAAATTTAAAATTTGATCTTTCATTGATTCTTTGTATTATTTTCTGTGCAGTCAGAATTCTGTTTAGAAAGTCCTTACTTAGATGTATAACTTCAAGAATTTCACTGGTTTGTCTTCCAACAGATTTGTTGTAACAGTTAGCTCTTTGATCTATTTTTATTTTGATTTTATACATGGTAAGAAATATGAGTGTGAATTTGATTTTCTACATGTGGATAGACATTTATCCAGCACTATCATTAAAGAAGCTATCTTTCAGACTAGGGTATGTTTTTGACTCTGTTCTGAATGTGTCTCATGTATTTGTGGGCTCTTACTCTATTCCATTGATCAATATCTTTTGTGATGTTTGAATCCCTGTGAGTTTGTAATATAATTTGCAGACTAGGAGTGTAATGTCTCCTACTTTCCTCTTAATTCCAAGACACCACACTGGCAAAGGGGATCTGTACCAAACAGAATCAGGATATCACAGTGGTAGGCTAAACTTTAAAATAAATATTAGTAATAAAAATATTAGGATACATTACAAATACTTTTTCTGCCCAGAAGGAATGAAATTTTATCATAAAGGAGTATTTACAGAAAATAAAGTTGCTATTCTGTCAATGAATTACACACAAAGCTATTATCTTTTTCTGTTGACATCTTTCATCTGCACCCTTTAGTTTGACATTGATTTCTATAAACTATGAGCTTCTTTAAAAGTTTAAAAACACATAGTTCTTCAATTTTAGATCATACCAATTTTTCACATACATTTCTGAGTTTAAATTTAAAAAAAATGTGGGTTTTAAAACAGAAAATCTAATGATAATTATATTCCTTTATAGCAATGAGCATATGCTTTTACTATTTTGACCATTCTTTCTTCAAAGCACATTAGGTACATACATCAGCTGCTATAATCATTCTCATTTATATAAGGAAAACTATTATAGGAAGGCAAAGTTATGCACACCAAACACATCATTTTAAAATATCATATAATCCATGTGATAAGTATATATGAAATGATCTATAATTGTTAAGATAATCAACTGACACATTTTTCTTGGCTTCACAAAAGTGATCAATGTTATGGTCAAGATCCATGGCTTCACTGAATTTTTTACTTTGATAAAAATGGAATGGTATTAAGTGGTGCAGTTTAATGTTATTTTATAATTATATATATATATGTGAATAAAAACTTAATAGAATGATATGCTGAATAATGTTGAAAACTAATGTCACACTTAGTTATTAAAAGAAGTACTTTTTTTATGTATTTGTTAGAGTCTCACCATGCAGCAGGATTTTGGATTTTCTGGTAACAGTGATTCTTTTTAGAGTAAGATAACCGTCTCAGTACTGTTTCAATTTGCATTTCCTAAATGAACAATGATGTTGAAATAAATCAGACCCACATGTGAGTCATATTATTTTCCTAGTTTTAGAAAATAAAACAAATAGAATCTGAAAGGTACAATAGATGCTGTGAAAGGGAAAGCAACAGTTCCAAGGGAAGAAACAACTGCAATGAGGGAAAGGAGAAAAAGATAGAAGGGAAAAAGTCATATATTATATATTATAAATTATATATTATATAACATATGTGATATATATATATATTAACTTGGCTAATTGTATTGCTGATTTCTGGTGTGCCACTGAAAAGAGCACTTAATACTACCAATGTTTTTCTTTTTCCTTTGTAATTTGTTGTAATTTTTGACCAATTCTGCATGCTTATGTTTAGCAGTATAAATAACTAATTTGAAGACAGCAATATGCAGTATAATAATCATTGTTGAATTTCTGTCATCTTGTTCTGTGAAATCCTATATCATTTCTAATTTTTTAACTGTATCTGGCACAGGCTCTGGCTATGCAGCCTGAACTCATGCTGCTCATCCTGTTTGAATTCTCTCCAGTGATGGGATTACAGGCATGTGTCCCCACACCCAGATTATTTCTAATTTTTTGTTACCATTTTTATTCCCTTTAAAAATAAATGAAAAAGTTAAAAAGCTTAATTCAAATCCATATGCACCTTTCAGTAAAAGTTTCTCTTTCCTGCATCATTACTAAAGCATAAGTAATGTTTGATAAATCACATAGACTTATATAGTTTATATTTCATTAATATTGATAAATGAATGCTCTGCCTCAGAAAGTGGCAAGCATGATGGGAAAAGTATATATGGATGAAATGGGGCATGTTGATAGAGATTAGTGACAACAGGTCTTCTACTCTAATTAACTTTTTCATTTAAGTAGTAACCATATATTTTTGTTATATCATATAATACATATCTGTCATACTTTCTGTGTGTGTACCTGCTGTACTGGTTGATACATTATATCAACCTGAGAATTTCAGAAGTTTAATTAAGTGACTCGGCGTAGAGCCAGGATTCTTAGTAAACACCCTCATCCTGTGCAAGAGGAGCGCGTGGACACTGTGTGAGTTCTACCCCCCCCCCCAGCCCCAGCCCTAGCTTGTTTACAAAATAAGCTGCTAGAAGCCACAGCGGCTGCCCGTCCCTTTGCTCTTTTTTAAATTTTTATTTTATTGAAGTAAAAATATCAAAGAGACAGTTTTAAGATACCTTGACAAGATGGATTTGATAAATTAATACATTGCAAACTGTTTTCATAATGTTTTGGTATCATAGAAGGTGCATACATATTATACTTACAGACATTATTATAGCATATGTCTCTTATCAGTAAATTAAGAGAGTGTAGCTGTTTACGTATCTTATTTTTTATACCTGAATTACATCAAAGATTCAATAATTAATACTTTCTCACTTATTATTTTCCTAGTGGTCATCCATAGTACTAGAAGCCGACATAATATCCCGTCTAACCACCATTAGTGCAAATCTTGCCTCTCATAGAATGGTTTCAGTTGCCATGAATTGCTGCTGTCTGCCATGTGTCATTCTGCCTGGGAGTCATCTGAGTATAGACTGAAACCTCCCCAAACTGTGAACTAAATAAACATTTCCTTCCTTAAACTTGGGTGTCAGGTATTTTTTCCCCAGCAAGAGTAAAAAGTAGAGACACCTACTTTAGAGTCGATGCACTCCATTTATACATACCTTAAATAAAGTACACATCTAATAAATCTGATACATAGGCATATACAATAATTATATTTTGATAATAACATAGGCTGAAAATGCCAGAAAAAATGTACAGAGGCACTTTACAATGACTTTTATTTGCAGACAACTTCATTCACAACCAGAAGCAGTTTTCAGAATTCTGTTTTTGTTTGCAAATTCTGCACTGGATGATAAAGAAAATCATGACTATCTTTCCCATAGAAACACACATCTTTTGCAAAATTGTAGAACAAATTAAGCTTGTGAACTGAGGCACTAGTGTATCCATAGATATATCCAAAATGAATAATTGAGAATACAAAACCACAGGATAAAAATGGATATTAACACAGAAAACAGTGTGAAAAAAATGTGAAAAGCATGCAATGCAGACTTTAGAGAAACAAACAAATAAATATTAGAAAATAAACTCTGGTAAATATAGGCAAAGCTCTATATTTGAAGAGGATCAGTGTATGTGTTAAACAAGATGTAAAGATAAGGATATAATCTTGTGAGATGCGGAAAACATTTTCTGGTTGATGAAAATGTTTTTACATTATGATTACCAAAGTTGCTTAGGGATGTTTAGATTTGTCAAATGGCCTTGAATCTGGCACTTGAAGTGAAGGCAGCTTAT
Organism: Ctenomys sociabilis; assembly: GCA_004027165.1. Taxonomy (NCBI): domain Eukaryota; kingdom Metazoa; phylum Chordata; class Mammalia; order Rodentia; family Ctenomyidae; genus Ctenomys; species Ctenomys sociabilis. Next base: position 29,838 of record PVKA01012240.1, read on the forward strand.
TGTACTTTATATAAAAATAAAGTTGATAAAATAACCCAGTGATATGGGAGTGATGCTTCTGCAGCATGTGTCCACAGAAAAGGCAACATTCCTGTGTGACAATTGTAAATATTTTTCAAATGTAGAAAAACTGAACAAAATATCTAACTCTATAGTAGAGAGTGAAATGAATTACATAATTGGAAACATTACTATTTCACTTTTTAAATAAAAGAATACCTACAGATGTTTCTAGTTGCTAGGGTGAAAACATTAGTAGAAAATTACGGATAGGTTTTGCAATTATCAGTCATTAATGCAACAAATAATATTAATTTAGCAAACTATAATACCATTCCTGAGACATACAGAAACTGAACCAAAACTGAAGCTTTAGCCCAGTATTGTTTGATTCAATGTAGAAAAGATTTTGCCTAATAAAACAATCTATCCTTTTAAGAAATGAAAACAATCTGCATTTCTACACTATATTCCTTACTATGTTGAATGTATGTCAAAACATGTTTATAATGAGATGACATTTTCAAAAGAAAATTCAAGTAACAGATCAATCATGAGATCTTATCAGAAAATGACTTTAAAATAGCAGTTGTACCTATAGTTAATGCTGCAAAGTACAGCATGAACATGGTAAATGTATAGTAATTCTCTGTGAAAAAACACTATATCAAAGAAATAAGAAAATTTAACACTGAAAAATAGAATATCTGTAAAAAGAAATTATGGGCCTTGTATGGTAAGCAGATTAATTTGTTAATTCTGTTCCACCAAAATACTTCCAATTTTTAATATACAGACTTGTAAATGTTAATTTATATGGATACAGGGATTTTGACTGCAAATATTCTAAAAGGTGTCATAATAGCTAACACTTATGTCTCCCAGCGTCCTGTGCTCTAACATAGAGTATAGGGATAGTCAGAGTTGCAGGTCATTGCGGGTGTCACAGGGATGAGAGTGTTCCTGTCCCCAGCTCTTTACCTCTCTGCTTCCTGCTAGCTGTGATTTGAGGAGCTTTCTTCCAACATATAGTTTCTGCATTGGAGCTAACTCACCATGCAAAGAATCCCCTAAGACTTTGACCCAAATAAAATCATTCCTCCTTGAAAAGGGGTGTGAAGTATTTTGTCCAAGTTTCCAAGAGAAATCTGAATACCCAAGTTGGCAAGCTGTTTTATATAGTTGAAACATCCTTAATAGGTTACATGCACAAAGTCTATTCTAGTAGTAATCACAAAATGTGTCATCACTTAAGGTAGGAGTTATTACATTGTTTGTAGGGTCTAGGAGAAAATGAAAGCATGGGTATTTTTGTTCAAGATTATTAAGAATTTCAAGATTATAACAGTATGAGATTGAATAAAATGGAGGAGTTTTCAGCTCATAGGTACATTGCATGGGTTGGTCAATGTCCATGAACCTGGCACTGACCAAATGGATTTTTTAATCTCACCCCTTCAACTGATTTCATGTTTATAAAATTTTTCCATAAGCTCAAGAATGAGATCAACAGTTTAACTTGGTTTCCATCCACAATTCTGATTTCAGTAATCATGAGTAGTGGAAGACGGAGAGAAGTGCAAGGAGTGGGGAAATATTGGGCTCGAGGTGTTTTGCTAGATTCAATAGTGCTTTATTGTTCAGCATGCATGACTTCACCCAAGTGCAGTTTCCTTGATTTTGTGACTTCATCCATCTGAAAAGCTTTTATTTTTGTTCTAATAAGACCACAACCAGAAGAAAAATAAAAACACTGCTCAAACTGAACTTAAAAATCATGTTACACCATTTTTTTGCTCTAAGTTCCATAAATTTGTGGTTTAAAAATGATAAATTATTAAAACATAAATATTGGAGTAGAGCTTGAAATTTTGGATATATTAAAAACATTAACAGTTGAGGAGATTCATTCTAAGGAAATAAAAAGTGGAATAATAGAGATTTCCATTGTACAATTTTAAAATAAATTATATGTTTTGTTCACAGTGAGAGAAATATTAGGTAAAGAGAACAAAGTACCATGAGTATGTACCTTAAGTCTTGAATGTTCAAGAATAACATAGAATTTAAAAGATACTTTAATTTTTTTTAAATTGTGGTACTTTTTATTTGTAATAGTCAAACAAGTTTGAAACTACACTGGTCATATTAGTGAACTGAGAAATGGGCAAATTTATTAATGTTTTTAAGAACCAGGGTTTATACTGAAAAAGAAATTAAATACAATTAGATGTTGAGGGTACATAGGAATTACCATAGGCAGTGTGGATGCAATTATACTTATCTGTATAACTTCATTGTTTTTCATATAAACTCGCATTGCGGATCTTTCATTTGTATATGTTTTAAAGCCTTCTGTAGTATCTACATAAATGGGCATGCATAATATAGGTACAAAGCTTTATATTTATTTTCACTGCTACATGTACACATATTATATATGACTGTATGCTTAAGCGTATATGTTTTTACGTAAAATAAGCATTTCTTAGTTCTTCTGCTCAAAGGGTCAAAAAGTAAGGAAAACTTAATAGTGAGGAACAGAGCTAATGAACAAATGTTAGCCTCTGACTACATTCCCCACCAAGAAAAAAAGGTTTTGGATGAGCTGTTCATCCCAGGACTCAACAGGCTAGATTTAAAATGAATCTTGAATACCGTGGATATGGACATAGGAAGTGGTTCTAAGCAGCACTAGCCACTGGCGCCCAACCATGAGGACCGATTCGAATCAGGCGGTATGCGTGGAATCAGAATCCACAAGGAGTTATCTGGACTCTGGAGATAAACCTGAACAGAGTTATTGTTGGCTAAAGAAAAAGATTGAAATTATACCACGAGTATGCCAACAAATACAGAAAAAGTGAAAAAAAAATCTCAAATCATATTTTTAAAAAGCTGCTAAAGTCACAATTTGAATGAGAAAATTTCCAACTGAAAAAAAAACCCAAAGGAATTAACTATTGGGATTATTCAACACTGATATTAAAGCAACCACATTACTACACAAGATTATAAATTATACTGAAATACATAAAAATAGAAAATCTTGGTAAAGAAAAAATAATCTAGGGGCCGTGGAGATGACTCAGTAGAATAAGTACTTTCCTGGCAAGCTCAAGGGTCAGGCAACTCAGTTCATCCCCGGTTCCACCAAAAAAAAAAAAAATAAATAAAATAAATAAAAATTAAAAAAAGAAAACGAAAAATATCTATATATCACTACCAAATAGAAATCATAGAAATGAAAAATGCAGGTTGAATGAACATCACTAGCTAAACTCAGTAATGGATTGAAGACAACAGTGACAGAAATAGTAAGTTTTAATGGGTATCAGTATGTTACCCAGTTACAGCAGAGATAAAGCACATAAGGAAAACATATCCTTTGAGATTTAATGTATAATGACAATTTAAATGCATTTGTATCAGGGCAGTTCCAAAAAGAAAGAAGACTATTCAAATGAATAAAGACTGAAAACCTGCCAAAATTTGGTGAAAGACACAAAACTCTATACACAAAAAGATCTTTCTAATACTTTCTTGCAGTCTGTTTGCAAGTAGCTCATTAGAATTTTGCATCTATTTGCATCTGTTTATAGCTTATATCTATACGACCCCAGAATTTCAAGTGATAATAGGTGGGCCTTTTCAGAATTTGAATCTGTGCATACTGGGATTGAGGGGGTGTGGTTATGACATTAGTCCAAGACATTTGTACATGATTGGTTTAGCATGGTTCTGGACATGGATAAGAGGAAGGCCTATGCTGGGTGTGAGAGCCACGTACCCTGAGGGCATGAAGTCTGCTCAGCCTATCCAGAGGGCTTCTGGGGCTGCTGGTAGCACACAGCTTCCTCAGTACCCCACTGCTTTGCTGCCTGCTGTCCTCTACCTGCCATAAAGTTTCTCTGCAATGCTCCCTGCCATGCCAGCCTGCGGTAGATCTAGCCAAATGTGACCTAACACCTTTACAGACTGTGAGCCACAATCGATCTTTCCTCCTTTGATTATTAACAAAAGGATCAAAAAAGTAGTCTGGAAAAAAGATTTGCTTTTCATCTAAAACTGGTTATCCATATGCAGAAGAATTACTTTAGACCAGTCAAACAAAAAAATCAAAACTGAAAGAAAGAATCCATGGATCAAAATGTGTCATATATGACAGTGTATTTGATATTTATTTATTATTTATTTATTTATTTGTTTATTTATTTATTGTGGTACAGGGAATGAACTCAGGATCCTGTGCTTGCCAAGCAAGCACTTATTTTACTGAGCTATCTCCCCAGGCCCAGTATTTGATTTTATTAATAATTTATTAGCATAAAATGACCTGAGAAATCCCGGTAGAAAAAGAACGTAGTTTGGGCCAGGGTGTTGGCTCAGTAGAATAAGTGCTTCTCTGGCAAGTGCAAGGACCTGAGTTCAATCCCTGGTTTTGCTAAGAAAAAAAAATCCATTAGTGAATTTCAAAAACTGAAAGAAAGTGAAAATCATTAAGTTTTTCTGTTGAAGTGACAATATCTTTTCTAAATTTAGATAGCTAGTTAGGAAGAATGTTTTGTTAAAACATTAACATTTGTATTGTACACTTTTCAGTATGTCAGTAAATACGACTGAAAGAAAATACAACCATCAATCGTCTTCCATTCCCTTCTAAAATGTATACCAAATCTTCTTGAAAAAGAGCCTCCAGCTCAGTAGCGCATCTACTTGGTTTGTTGGTTTATTTATTTATTTATTTATTTATGGTCTCCAGCACTGAACTGGCATCTTCAGATTGGGTCATATCCTCAGGCATTTTTCTTTCTTAGTGTAGGACATTGTCTCCCGAACCCTCAGCTGCCCAGGCTGAGCGCCCTGTTCCAACGCTCCTGCTTTAACTTACATGTAATCCAACCATGATCCTTCACACTTGGCTTTCTCTGCTTTTTTTTTAAAACCTATACCTACTGCTGGGCTTTTATCTCTGGACTTAATTCCTCTTTTAAATTTAGTATTTCTTTATTTATTAAGAAATGTTTGGCCACGTGTTTCCCTTTTATTATCTTTCCTACACACTGCTATAACATGACAGCATGACTCGATTATGGCCCTCTATTCTACTGATGTTCATATTCACAGACCCCCTCCCACATTATGCTAGGATTCACCTATGTAACAAGGGAAGACAGTTGACGTAATGGTTCATGACTTTAGGATTAAATCAGGAAAAACAGTTTGGCCTCCGTCCAGTACCCTGTGTCTCTCTCTCGTAGATCACTCATTCTAGAGGAAAACAATCAAATCTTAAGAGGAGATTCGTGAAGGGAGAGCCTGACAGTTCAGAGACTGAAGTCTACTGCCAGTGGAAATTAGTTATTTAGTACACAAATTTTCAGTGCTATCTAAGCCATTTTAGTAGCCCTACCAAAATCTTAGCTGCAAACTCGTGAAAGGCCTGTGACAGAGACTTCTTTTTGTCATATTACATAAAGTACTAAATGTTTGTTCTTTTTTTTATTTTTGTTTTTCATGTTCAGTATGGCTAAGAGGTTTAGGATATTTGCCTTCCAACAATAGATTACTACACAATAAAGCATATGTTCCTTAATCTTATGTATGTGCTCATAATTTATCTCTGTTATTTTACAAGTATTTCATGAATCTGGATATGCTAGTAAAACCATCATCCATAATGATGATGATGACAAGAATAACAATAGAAGAAGAAATAGAAAAATAACAATAATAATTTTCTCATCTGTTATATTCCAAAAGAAGGTAGCATAGCATTTATCCCCTAATACATTATATATTTTCTAATACATCAACATGCTATTTTCATCCATATACAGATCATTTGTCTTTAATTTTAAAGTAGTGTTTCTTTTTAAAATGATTTCTACTGAAAGTACAGAATTATTGAATATGCATATATAAAAAACAAAATATGTCCTGGAAAATCTGGGAAGAATTATTTTTTCTTTCCATAAAGTAAAAGTCAGGCTCTATTTAGGTAAATCACTACCTGCTGAAGTAGAGAAAAAGAAGGGGTAAAGGTACATGCTGCAGTTAAAGTGAAGACTTTAAATTGTTCATTAACAACACATCTTAATTATATCACTACCAAAAATACCCTAGATTACCTTAGAGGGAGGTAAGAGCTAGTTAAGCATTTAATGCTGAAGATAAAAATAGGTTTGTCCTACAAAATTAGTGAGATGGTGATGGAGATAGGAAGCTATAGTTGCTACTTTAATTAGCTTTTTATATACTCAAATGACACAGATCTATTAAGGCAGCTATCACAAAGGCCCAACATCATATAACTTGGCTTTATGGAATTAATGATTAAGCTAAATCTAAACTTCATTCTTTTTTAATGTTTAACTCAGCCAATAAATCCATCATTTAATTGTATTGTTTCTTTATAACGGAGACATGTAAAATACATTCAATGAACTGGAAGTTAATTTTTTTAAATTGTTAATATTTGTGAATATATATATATATATATATATATATATATATATATATATGAATATACATATATTAATAATCTTGATTTTGTTCAAAGTAAAACCACCAGTAGTGGAAATTACAAAATTACAAACTTCATTTTAATCTTAACACAACTTTTTTTTTTAAGAAAAACCAATATGGTTGAATTTCTTTTCCTTTATTTCATCTGTTCAACTTACTTAACTGGTTTAAACTATAGGTAGGCTCTCCCCTCCATCACATTTTATCTTGTTATTTCTTATCTAAGTAAATTCTAGTTTTCTAAATGTCTCCATGCCCTCAGTCTTACATTCCTATTCACCTATTTTCCACAGGAGATCTGTTTTCAAATCCATCATGTACTATTGTGACATCTTTTAAAAATCACATTCTTCATGGTCTTCCTTTACAAAATAGGGGTTAAAATAGCACCTATCTTATGCTTAATTCTTAGAGCAGGATTTGGCTTATAGTAATCATTCAGTAAGTGTAAACATTTTATAATTACTGCTAGCTTTGTTTTCAAATTCTTTTAAATTGTCATTTGGTCTTCAGGGTAAAGTCCAAGGTATTTAATATAATATATAAAACTATAAAACAAGCTACTATGCATATTTCTGATTTAAAAAATCATAGGTCTGTTAGACCATCACTTTTTAAATTTTATTTTAGGGAAAGGTCTACAGGGTGTTCAGAGTCTCACTACTAGATCGGACTCCTAGTGATCTGCCTGTTTATGTCCTCCAAAGAGCTAAGATTACAGGCACGCACCACCATGCCCTGCCTCAATTGCCATCTCAGTGCACCTTGGGGACGGGCCCAGCTAGCAGGCCCGGGGGCCAAACTGGTTCCTGTACCTGCTTGCAGGGGCTCCAATCCACTGAGCTTTTTGGTAGGCTCTAAATCATCACTCTTTTTTTTAGAAATTCTACATTCTGGAGGGACAGAGGATTCCCTCTGTATATGAATTAGAATACCATCTCATGTCACATACTGCCTGATTTTTATCGAAAGTTCTCATTTTCTGTCCACTTTAAATTTTATATTTCATGTGATCCTAATAAACTGTGTACAGCTTGATTTTTGTGCTCTCTAAATATTTCCAAAGTCCTTCTAAGCACAGGTTCCAGTCTTGTTGCATGATTTGGGAGGCTGAGCTTCATTCTATCCCTTCTGTTTAGGTTCAAGTATTTAAAGCACTTTGGAATAAGAGCAGGGGAAAAGGTGAAGTTAGGATTATTTCCTGCCCTTTTCTTCCAGCCCAGCCACCAGAGGCTAGATGTAGCTAACAAATGCATCTCTCTAGTCAGCCCCTAGAAACTGTTTATCCACATTTTCATGCCTGAGAATAAAGATTTTAGCCTGGTCTACTTTTCCTGAAACCCTCTCTCATCCTTGTAATTGGTTTCTTTCTCAAGCTTTTTTCTACACATCTGCTTTGCACATGTTTCTTGCTAAAACTTGCACAGTACGGCGCACTGTGCATTATTTAGAATAGTTGGTTATGCTGTGACAACAGCCTTGAAAATTCAGGACCTTTCAAGCAGTCTAAATTCTCCTGGGACTCTACTCCCACAATGGAGGAAGACTCATCTCTGTGCTCCTGTTATACAAGCAAAGAAAAACAAACAAACAAACAAACAAAAAAAAGGTACGAAACAAACATGAACTGAGAAACCTCTGCGTTTTTTTCCATGCTTTGCCAACATGGAAAAATCATACCAGTAAAGCCACTATCCTGGCAATATGTCCCCTTTCTAAGAAGGAAAGAAGCTAATGAGAGAAAAATGGAAATACTGATTGAAGTATAATGACTTCTACATTCCACAAGCAGTACTTGCAGAATTTCTATATAACATAGGTAATCAATGCAAGGAAGAGAAGTTCTATCCTCATATTCCTATGACAAAGCAATTACTGGCAAAATTGTATAATCTTTTGTTTAATGAATACATGCTTTTACATAAATTATTAATGGGCTTGTTATTAATAATATTATTTTCCTTGAACAAATTTTAATGGCTGAAGCTTCCTTTCCACTATTACAGTATAAATGGGCCAAAACAGTGCCTATAAAATGTTTGATGTTCACACAAAATATGTTCAAGGTTTTGCTTCAATAACAGAGGTTCCAAATCTATGTTTAAGGGATCTGCATTCTGCAGTCAATTAAAAATGAACCACAATGGAATTTTTAACAACTAGTTACACTGGGTAAACTGTAATGATATTTTTTCTTTATAGAAAGCACTTTCAGATGTAACATTGAGGTTTACTATGGAGTTATTCACTTACTTTATAGATGGTACTTGACTATGACCAAGTTGGGACTCTTACTTTGGCCACTAGCTCATGGACCAGATGAGATATGGACAACCTGAATGAATCCACAGTACAGTAAACCTGTTTTGTTAGATGGTGAACTATGGGGGCCTAGGAGGATAATTCTTCCTGTCATTTTTTGTAAGATGTGAAGACAGAGTTAATCCTCATAATCAATTTTTAAAACATAAAACAGGCTAAAAAATCCTTCAGAAGTGGTTGATGTAGTGATTTGTTTTTTCTTACATATTGTGTTAGTCTGCAGTATATTTTGAAGAGTATAGCATTAAAATAAAATTTATTTGTCTCCTTTCTTTCCATACAAGAGGACATTTCTTAATGACACATGTGGAATCTAAAAGTTGTCTTGTATTTGACTACATATTACAGTATCATTTAAAGATAATCATTGAAACATAATCCTTTTGTTTAAAATATACTTTTGTTTAAAATTATTCCCCTCATGAGGAGGAGATACCACTGAACTGAACTGAAGGATTTCTCCCCTCGGTGATCATGGGGCAGGGAATGCTCTGTGCTGTGCTTTTGTTGAATCTTGGGCTCTTTTCCTTTTCACTCATGATTCTTAGGCTTAGCAAATCTGAGAAACTAAGTAAGCATATGCTGGAAGCATTCAAAGCCACTTCAGTTTTATTTTATGTGTTTCACCTAAACATCCTAAATAAAAACATATTTTTAATTTTTTAAATGTACTTAGTACAGGGTTTACAGGGTCTCACTACACAGATCGCACTCATAATGATCCTTCTGCTTTCAGCTTCCTAAGTACTGGGATTACAAGCTTGCATCACCATGTGTCTCAGTCACTATCTTAGTGCACCCTGTCGGCTCTGGGAATTGAACCCTGGTCTTTGAGCTTTGCCTAAGAAGGCGCTTTAGTCCACTGAGCTATCTGGTCAGTCCTCTAAAAAAGTATTTTTATGTTAGGTGTTTAATTAAATGATGGGTCTTCAAAGTTTGAAAATTAACCTTTTATCATAAAGATGATAAATTCCTTGTCTTGAATAAGATAACTGTATATTCAAGGTAGAGTTTACTTAAAGATTGAAAATTAGTTTTACTTTTCAAAAATCCAATGGAATTTCTTTTGTGGATACCAAAAATCAAAAGTAAGCCAAAAAAATCGTGAAATAACACTTTTAATGATAACAAGAAAATTGAAGAGACTTAATTAAAACTCAGTGGTTTTCTAGGCAATATAGAAACTACACCATTTTTCTCAACTGATATAATTTTTAATTCATGACAGTGCCACACAGTCTTTATTAGTGGAGCATTGTAATAATATATGAATTTCACCAATATAAGTCCCCTAACCTTATTTTTATTTTCAAAATCTTTTCTATTTATTTATGAATTTATTTATGCATTTCTTTATTTAAATTCATTTATTTGGAACAGGGTCTCTCTACATAGCTCTAACTCATAATAATCCTCCTGTCTCAGCCTCCCTAGTGCTGGTATTACAGGCATGTGCCACCAGGCCCGGTTTCAGAAAGTGGCTGGCACAGGGCTGGCATGGCATGCAGTGCTGGGAATTGAACCCAGGTTCTTGCATTTGTCAGATAGATCTGCTCTTTTTATTCTGAATCCTTTGCATTTTAGAGATACCAACTTTTTTGTTTCTGCAGAAAAAAACTGCAGTTGAAATTTTAAAAGGTTGTATAATACACTGAAAAATCAGTCGAAGAAGTATTGTCTTACTATCAATATTAAATTTGAATCTATGGATGTGGGAAATTTATATTTTCATTCTATTATTCAAAATGCCAATTCACATGTCATCATAGATTTGTTCACATCCCATAACATGTTGTAGGCTGTATTTGTTTTCACTCATTTATTCTATAATTTCTTCTTTGACTGCTTTTGGCTTAGTTTTCATTTAGAAGCCTGTGACTTATTTTTCCATATACTTGCAACTTTTTCATGTTTCTTGGCCTAAATAATTTCACATTATGTCACATGTGAAATTCAATACTTTTAATTTATTGAAGCTTATTTTTTGTCCTAGTTTTTAATGTTAACAAAAAATATTCTCTATATATTTGAGAACTTGTGTTTTGTGTTTCCATGTGGAATTCTACAAACGCCTGTTAAGTTTTGTTGGCTCATGGTGTCATGCACATAGTTCAGTGATCATTTTTCTGGATTCCTTCTATTATAGAAAATAATACATTGAGTTTTCTACATATTATTGTTATTTTTTTGGTTTTGTTTCAAATCCATTAGTTTTGCTTCACGTATTATGAGGCAATCTCTGCATATGTCATGCATTTGTAATTGTTATCTTATCAAATATTTGTTTATCACAATAAAATATCATCTTGTACTTTAATAATTTTATATTACAGTATGTTTCCTAACCTAGCATATATTGAAAAATTTAGAACATAGAATACATAATATATCTTAGTCTATTACTTTATGTTCAATGTATTTGCACCTTAGAATGAAAAGCTGTATCTTTTAGGAAACATACAGATCACTTTTTAAAAAATTCAATATTTTCTGTCTCGTTGATCCAGGATTTCATTAATGTATGTGTAATGTAATCACTGATGAAGCAGACATTAAACCTGCCTCTAGTTCCTTAATACTTTATACTGAATGTCCCTTGAACAGCATGTGTGCCTTCCTACTGACTAACCTTATTGTTGTTCAGGCAGATGTCATATCAACCAGTACTATTGGCTTAATGTTTCCTGCTATATTAACTATAAAATAACAAAAATATTCAATTTTTATCATTCTGTATTAATTTCTTTGTGTTTTTCATTTTTAAAGAATATAAAATAGTGATAGAAAAAAGCAGTAGAGATCATACAAGATTTCACTAAACATATTAATAGAAATTCAAGAATGGTTACTGTGTTATATGATGTCAGTTTATAAGATATAAATGTGTAAGGTTCATTTAAAGAGAAAAAATAATAACAAATAAGTTATAAGAAATTCAAAAGAGGAAAAAATCCAGCAAAACAAAAATATTAAGCACTAACCACTCCTTTGAAAGGAACAGTACAATCGGAATACAATTACCCAAACTATTCTGCATGCATACCTAAGTTTTCCTTCTTTTCTTTGTCCTTTTCATCATCCATGAACAATTTCTTTTCCTTTACAGCACCTATTGTACCTTTTAGATTTTCATTACTGCTTCAGTTTCTCACAGTAGTGAGATTATATGATAGTTGCACATCTGGATCTGATTTATCTCACTTACCAATCTAGTCTCTATCGACTTCCATTTATCTACAAAAGCCTTGAGTTTATGTTTTATAGCTGAATATCAGTTCATGGTGTAAAAATACCACTTTTTTTTCATCCATTCCTCAGTTGATGGACATTTAGGTTGTTTTTAGGATTTGGCTATGACAAATTGTGCTGCTATCTGTACACATAGGTGCACATGTATTAGTGTGGTATGATAATTTCATTTTTTTAAACACCTAGGAGGGAATAGCTGACTTTAATGGAACCTCCAATCATAGGTTATTGGGGAATTTCCATACTGATTTCCATAATGATTGCACCAGCCTGCACTCCCACCAACAGTGGAGAATGGTTCCTTTTCCCCACAGTCTCTCTAGCGTTTGTTATTGTTTGACTTTTTAATGATAGCCATTCTTTCTGGCTTAAGATGGGATCCCAGAGTTGTTTTAATTTGCATCTCTCAATTGAATAATAATGTTAAACATTTTCTCATATATGTATTTTCCATTTGTATCACTTCATTTGTGAAATGTATATTCAACTCAGATGCTCATTTTTGAATTTGACCTTCAAATTTTGGAGGCCTAAAATTTATTTAATTCTTTATAGATGGGAGTCCTTTATCTGAAAGACAGTCTGTTACAGTTGTCTCCAACTTTGTGGATTTACTTTTTACTCTGCAGGTGATTTCTTTGATGTGTAGAATCTTTTCAAGAGGATGAGGTCTAATTGTTTCTTTGGAGTATGTCCTATACAGTTTCATTTTTTTTTCATGAGCTCTTTATCTAGCCCTACATTCTTTAGGTTTATACCTACTTTCTCTTTCAGAAGATTTACTGTTTCAGTTTTAATGTATAATCTTAGATCCATTTTGACTGTAATTTTGTGCAGGGTGATGGGCATGGTTCCATTTTAAGCCTTCAGCATGTGGAAAATCAGTATTTCCAACACCACTTAGTAAAGAGGCTATCTTTCTTCCACTGAACATGTTTGGCCAATCTGGTAAAGATAGGGTGGCTGAGTGTGCTTACAGCTGTGTCTGCATCTTCTAATTTGTTCCATTGATTCTAAGGTCTGTTTTTATGTCAGTACCAAGCTAATTTTACCAAGTAGCTTTGTAATATAATTTCAATTAAGGGATTGTATTTCCCTGTATTTACATAAGTGGACTGATAAATAATTTAAAAATATACAGTAATACCTTTTATCATGAATAATTCGGTTCACTAACAAAAGCCTTTGGCAAAATTTTTCTTCCCTTAGCAAATTCCACATGGGATGAAGAATGTAATGAAGGCCATCTTCTCTGCAGGGATACAAACCCAGCTGTGCTTCCCAGAAAGTGGCAGCATAAACCTCTGAACCAAGATATCACTGTGTTCCCCATTAACCTTATAATATATGTTTCTGTGAACCTTGATTATAACTTTAACTGGATTAAGTGGTTATTTTCTGGCATAACGTTTTAACATTCACCATTGATCTTCCTTCTTGAAGGTATATATTTTAGTGTTTTGGCAATAGTTTTGAGGATTACAATTAATATCACCAATCTTGAGTTTGTACTAATTTAGTTTCCATAATTGACACATATGTTGCTCTGGTTTTATATAATTTCTTTCCTGCCCCCTTGTAGCCCTAGCTTTATTGTCAAAAATTGCATCATCATGTACAAAAGTGTTACAAGATCACTTCTTTGTACACTTGTCTTCTGAATCAAAGAGAAGGAATTTTTATAAAAAATTACATTTGTGCTTTTTAAAATATTTGCCTGTGTATGCACTTCATTGGTAATTTTAATTGTTTGCTTCTCCTGTGAGTTTGAGTAGTTATCTACTATCATTTTTTTTTCAGCCTAGATTCTCTGAACATTTTTTGCAGGCTATGCCCACAAGATAAAAGTTCTCAAATCATGCTTACCACAGTGTCCTAGTTTACTTTTAAATATTATTTGGCTATAAATTGAATGCATTTTATACCAGTTATGTTTCAGCAGTTTGAACATGCCATCCTGCTGTCTCTCTATGCCAATGAGTTTTTAAAAGATCTGCCAGCTGCCAATCTGATCAGAGACCTATCTAACCTCCCACCCGCACCCCTATGCCCACCAGTGCAGCCTTGCCTGGGGCATCTTAATACTCTCTGTCACGCTATTTCCAGCAGTCACCACTCCCTACACTTTCTCAAGCCTTCTCTTCTCCTTGGACAACCATCACTTTTTGCACTCTCTTGAGCTTTGTCCTCCACCAGGAGCTACAACCCCCTCACTGATGGACCCTGACCCAGGGCCCTTCAAAAGACCCCCCAGCCTGCACAAGAGCATCTGGTCTGGCCTAGTACCAGAGCTGGTCCCTCTTGGAATTGTTCTTCAATGACCTGTCCTGTGGAGCTCTACTCTGTTGTTACTTCAGTCACAAGTTTTCTTTTCTCCTAAATATTTTCATGCCAATCCAGTAGTTTACATCACTGGGATCTCTTTTACTGATGTGTCACTGTTCTCTCCCTCAGGATTATGTCCGTATCCACATTTTCATCAGTTTGATGTTGATCTGTTTGAGCATGGCATTCTTTTACTTTATATTACTTTGAGTTGTTGGATTCCTTGGATTTGAATATTAATGTTTATATTAAATTTGACAAGTTTGCAGCTATCATTTTTAACTATCGTTCCTGCTTATCTCAGTTTTGGGAGGACTTTGCTTATATATTTTGTAATTTTCCACCAAGCTGGGTAAGCCCAGCTCATTAAAAAAAATCTCATTTTTCTTGTCATATTTTACAAGATAATCTCAGTTTATTTGCATTTGAATTTCTTATTCTGTTGCGCAATTATGCACAAGTACTTTGGAATATCTCAAGAATATATTTTATTTTATAAATAATACGTTATAATGTTGAAGTATCTGTTTGTGTTCTCTTTGAAATTTTATTTCACTGATAATCTTATATTCATATAACATCATTTTTCATACTGTATATTAATTTTTAAACATGCTTTTTTCATTACATATAGTATTTATTTAATATAGCTTTTGTTTAAATCTTCATCTAGTAAGACCATACTTAAGATTCCTTGCTAATACCTTTTTTCCCTTATCAGTCCTGAAGTTTTCTCCCACCCTTAAACATTTTTCAAAAAATATAATTCAGTGATCATATAGACCAGTACCTCTTCTATAAAAAAACTTTCTTTTTTGTTTTAATTCTTTGCTTTGTTTAATATTTGTTGAATAATGTTCCTGAATTACTCATAAATTCTCTATTTGTCATGTGGGATACTAAATTTCAGTGGTCATCTAATTATTGTTTAATTTTTAATTTCTTATAAAATACCATAAATAATTCTCTTAGCCTTTGCCAGCAGATTAATTGCTTTTTTAAACACAGCGTCCATGTACTGGTGGGCAGGCTGTAAATCCGCAGTAGTTCACGTTCTCATTTTCTGGAACTTCATGTCTAGCCAGAGATTTGAGATTTGAGTCTTTCAGGGTTTATCTTGGGTATGCACATGGATCTGAGTGTTTTCCCATCCTTAGGCTCCCATGAGTATGTTGAAGCTTCACTGTCAATCTCAATCTGAGTCTCTATCTGTATCTCTCTCTCTCTCTTTTTCATTGCCAGTCCCTTGTTAGCTCTATTTGTATCACTGCCTGAGACAGCTGCTATGTTAAAATATTGCCACTAATCATTTTTGACAAACTCTTTTTGGGTCGTGCTGTTTGCGTAGAGTAAGCTTGCCAAATAAAGACAAGACCTGGGAATGGAGCTTGCTAGAGCTGTTGACACATATTAAGTAGCACCAGTTCTCTGGGGATGAAGTTTTTGAGTAGCTCCAAATTTCTGCTTCATCTTTCTCAATATTGCTAGTTATAATTGCTATTATAGCTGCAAAGTTGTTAGTGTTTAGGGCTACTATGGAGCTAGAGAGTGACAGAATTGGGAAACCTGAAAGTTCTGGTTTAGAAATGTTTCACATATAAACCTTTCTTAAATGATAAAAGCTTTTAGCTAGTTTTCAGATTAAAAAACATAGATTTCTGACAGTTTTACCAAGTTTTATTGCTTTCAGGGTAAAACATATTTCTCAGAGATTGTTATTCTGCCACTTTACAATTTGCCATTCAAAGTTCTCAACAATGAACCTCTATGTTCAACATATTAGAACTGTTTATGTACCTTAAATATTTATTTCTTTGTACTTTGCCAAATGTTGCAGAAGTATTGGTGGTAGGATACAAAGATGAGAAATTGATATGATTTGGGGAAATATTTTAATTGCTAGATACAAAGAAATTATAAGCACAATATAAGAAAGTTAAAATTAGAAAGGAAATAAATAAAAGGAGTTTGGTTCACTGCAGAGAACACAGAAATATACTTGTAATATGAAGAAGGGTCAGTTTAGTAAAGGCCACTGCAAAATTAATTTTGAGAGCTTCACTAACTTGTGGTCATAGTAGTCATGGACTACAGAGAAGCCTATTCATGTTCAGTGTTGGTGACAGATGCGTTCTGCATGGTTAGCCTCCAATATGAGGATTAGAAGAGATAAACCATATTAAAACCATGGAGATGTATGAAAATAATGGAGAAATACACAAATCTTTTAAAAACTTTAAAGGAAAAAGAGATAGTAATGGCTGCGGGTCATTAAGCTTAATCATTTCTACTTTCTTAATTTTAAGAGTTTGAAAAATAGTGTTAACATCAAGACTAGATCTCACTAAGATGGATTTTATTTTATTCTCTGTGTTGCATATACCCATATATTTCACACTATTGTGGTTTATTTATGAAACTGCGCAGTGGAAGACATATAGATAGGTAGATAGATAGATAGATAGATAGATAGATAGATAGATGATAGCTAGATAGATAGATAGATAGATAGATAGATGATAGATGTATAGATATGCCTTCATTTGTTTTTCTGATTATATAGTAATCCCTGTTGGCTATTAATCTGTATATCAAATCCAATACATTTTTTGAAATGTTTCATAATAAACATCTGACTTAAAATCCAAAAGTAGCTATAAATAATGGTGAATGCTATCTTTAATTTTTGTTTTTGGCATGGTTAATTGATCTTCCACTTCTAAACTCATGCCTCTACACACCACCAGCCTTCAGTTAGTACAACCTGCAAGCCTAAGTCTGAGTTCTATATAGAACAGATCATTTAAAGTTTCATATGTTCTCTCTTGCTAGCACATCAGAATACCCTATAAACTGTTACATTAATAGATCTTTCTAATGTTTATTTTCTTATTTTTTCCTCAAAATTTTTTATATTTATACCTCTGTTCCCTCAACTTTAATGCAGAAATTAATTTTCTAAATGGTTCATCATAGATAAAATTCTCTACACACATTACTATTTTAGCATTATTAAAATCTTATTGCTCATACTGTAATGCACTTTTGTCATTAACAGATTATTTACAATATAGGGCTAATATATTTATGAATTGCTAGACATTTTTTTATTTTTATCATAAGTACTGATACAACCTTATATCGGTAGGCCATCAAACACTCTTGTGTATGTTTATGAATCACAACAAAACAGGAAGTCTTAACTAAAAGTTAAAATCTTTGAGTCAGTTTGCATATTAAGATCTGGACGTGGTGTGAGGAGATCACTCAGCAGTCTAACTCCCTTCCTGGAAAGTGCAAGGACCCAGGTTCAGTCCCTGATTCTACATACTGTGCTGGCCCCAGAAGCCCAGATACACCATGTCATGCTGGCTACCAAAAACTGGGTGTAGTACTGCATTCCTGTAATCACCATGCTCGGGAGCCTGAGACAGAAGGATCACCATGAGTCTGCGCTGACTTGGACTTTCAGAATTAGTCTCACTGATGAAGCTATCGACATCCTTCCTGGAGTTAAAACCAAACCCCATAGTAGGGCCGGCCAAATAGCTCAGCAGATTAAAGCACCTGCAAGCAGACACAGGGGCCAGGAGTTGGATCCCCAGGCCTGCTGTGACAGCCCCATCCTGGGGGCATGCTGAGACTGGGCATGGTGGTGGGGCCTGTCATCTTGTTGACAGCTCTTGGGAGGCTATAAACAAGAGGATCACTAAGAGTCCGATCTAGTCGTGAGACCCTGAACAGCTTATAGAGCCTTCCCTAAATTACAAAAGAAAGAAAAAGAAAAACCATGACATAAGTATTATATATTAAATAAGATGTAGAAAAGATTAAATAGATGAGCATATGTAAATGTTATAATGGTTTCAATGATTAATTTATCTATGTTCATTTAGAGAGAGAAGTAAATCCTTCACATGAGATATTATTTACAAGTAATTATGTTTTTATCTCTTGGTATGATCTTAAACAAGCGGATACAGTCTGTGTTTTATAAAGTGACTCAGGCCAGGGATATAACTCAGCAGCATAAGCACCAGCCTGGCAAGCACAAGGTCCCTAGTTTGATCCCTAGTACTAAAAACAAAACAAGCAAACAAACAAAAAATTCTGATATTTGAGTCTGGGCATGGTGGCACATGCCTGTAATCCCAGCACTAGGGAGGTAGAAAACAGAAACATCACTATGAGTCTAAGCTGCAAAGTGAGACCCTACACACACACACACACACACACACACACACACACACGCACACACACACAAAGTGAGTCAAAGAAAATCCTGTAAACTTTATGTACAGTGGTGAGTGCTTGGAAATGTAATTCACAAGCCATGATAAACTAGATCAACACCACAGAATTATGGAAGTATTCTCATAAAATTCTTTGATTGGTAGATATTAAATTAGCTATTGATAAGTAGCACTACCATTTTCCTATATCTATTTTATAGGCTACAGTTTAGCAGTTTCATTTATACAACTTACATATATTCTTTTGTTTAAAATGGAGAATTCAATGAGTTTTAGTAGATTTATAGATTTGTGTATCCACCTGCATCATCTATTGATAACATTTCATGAAACCTTTTAACAGTCACTAATCTTTCTCTAAAAATTCCCTCTCCAGGTCCACTAATTTGTGTGGCTATAGCAATTATTTTATCTTAAATAATAGTGAAAACATTAAAATATATAAATAATGAAGAACTAAATATCACGAGAGCTGAAATGTTCTAATTTATCTTATCTTCACTTCAGAAAGTTATGAATGATCTCTTAACTTGAAGTAGCGCATCAAATTCAGAATGATCTGTTTTAGAAATAGGCTATATCTGAGTATATCATGACTTCACCGAAGAAATTAACCAATTTTAGTACTAAGATTTATCATGTCATAATATTTTAAAATGCAACTGGGTATGCTTCATTTTGCTTTGGTGAATATTAAGAATGTAATTAAATTTAGGTAAATGGTTGTGATCAGCAGAATAAGAGGAACAGAATTATAATCTGTTTTAAAGATCCTACAAAGAAAAAATTAAGTTACACAGAATATGGCCATCTATCTTGATTTATTTGCAAGTTTTGGGGAAACTATTGCAAGAAAGTTTTAGTTAATTTTATACAGTCCCATTTTATACAATAATTTACTTTTAATTTTGATAAATAGCTTTGTCTCTGAAGAATTCCAGTGGCCTCCAATTTTATGAGTGTAGCTGTTTCAAAGCAATTTGAAGATCTACTACTTTACTTCTTAAAGAATTTAGAGGGAGCTACAGACAAGTGTCGATACATAGGTATTTACATTTTTATTTCTTTCAGTTATGTAATAATTCACAACACACACATACAATCTTGAACATACATGCATATTTTGGTATTATTCCAATGATTTAAAAATCTGAGCTTTTCTGTAACATGGCATTAGTTGATCATACAGTAGTTCCTATACAGTGCACTGCTCAGAATAATAAATAGCAAAGGAATAATTATGACAAACTCTACTTATTGGTTCCGTATCCTAAAAGATAAATGATATGAGTAGGTAAAATGAATTTGAAAATTATATTTATCCAAAAGAATTTTAATTGCTAAAAATTAATTTATGGTGGCCCCACCCCTAGGGCACACTGAGGCATCAATTGAGACTGGGTGTGGTGGCTTGCTCCTGTAATCTCAGCTCTTTTGAGAGGGTGTAAACAGGCGGATCACTACGAGTCTGATCTATTAGGGAGACCCTGAACACCCTTGTAGACCCTTTCCTAAAATTCTAAAAAAATTAATTTAAACACAACCAGTAGATAAATAAAATTTTAAAAGAACTAATTATTAAAGATAGTAAAGACAAATATAATAGACTCAGAAAGTTCAAGCTGGGCACAGCGGTGCATCCTTGTAATATCTAGCACTGGGAGCTTGGGGCGAATGTACAAGTTGCATCCCAGTCTGGGCTACTAGGAGAATTAGCAAGACTCTGTCTCAAGAGAGAAAAAGAGTATAGGGCTGAGGAGAATTTCCGCATGAAGAACCTGAGTTCTGGCATTGACACCTCAGCACTGCAGTGTTCCTGGTTGAACAGATGTACTCTCAGTATTTTTTGTAAAAACATGGCAATTCAATATTAAGAGAAAGACACAAATTACCAAAAATTAGAAGGTCATGCTTTCATGGTGTGTTTTGAATTAACATTGAAGAAAACGATAGCTGAGAAATATAATTCAGTGATGAATAGAATGAATATGTGAAAATAAGGTGCTTTTGGCTTTTATTCTTATCTGCTTATATGGCTTTGGACAAATCATTCATTCTTTTAGAATTTTTATTTTATCAGCTGAGAAGAGTTATTTTCAAAGTGATCACTGAAATTGTTGCACATACATTCTCAGTTTCTTCTGTAAGGATCAGCGGTGGAGTGGTTTTTCTGTGTTCCCCCATGCAGAAAGTCTTCAGGAGTTACATCTGGAGAAGCTGCGTGATACTTCGGACCTTTGGACACTTTGGCCAAGGCTACCTAAGCAGCAGTTTGTTATACTAATAAATGTCTGGAAGTTAGTGGCACCACTTGGAGTACCTCTTATAATTATAGGGGTCAGAGTTAACTTGTGTTGCTGAATCCAAGCACCTATAATAATTGAATGACAACAGAATACCCATCTCTGACAGGACTAAACAAAAAAAGGGGATACAAAGGAAGGGCCATTCTGTATTTGTATATACAGAACAGTTAGGAAAAATATGCAGCCACTTTCGCTTAATTCTATGAGAAAAAGATTTACACTAATAGTGTTTGGGCAGGTTTCCTGTCTGCCTCTTGTACTATGGATGATCACTAGGAAGATAACAATGTAAAAAGTGTTAATCATTGAAGCCATACTATAATTCAGCTTTAAAAAAAAAAAGATAGGTATACAGCTACATTCTCTTAATTCAATGAACAGAAGCATCTGCTCTAATGTTGTTTGTAAAGAGAGTATTATGTGTGCACCTTGTATAACAAATAACCACTGAGAAAACAATATGCGATGTATTAATTATTGAATCTGTTCTAATAATTTGATTTGAACTGTCTCATTGCTATTTGTTCTTTAATAAAATTATGGGAAAAGAATGTGACACAAACAGAGCCTTAAAAAAGGTTGTAAAGAAAAAAAAAAGAGTTACCTTGTGTGAATCTCATGAAGTGTGAATAAGTTTAATATTAAAATATTTGTACGTTTTTCTTTTTCTGAGGTGTGTATAAAAGTTGGTGATGGTGTATATTAATGTAGTTTTGATTTAAGTCTAACAATTATTCCATGATTGCTGTTCTATGCCATTAAACTATTTGTATTTATTCTGTAACCATAAAAACAAAACAAACTGAAGTTTACAGAAATTTAATATGGGAAGTCTCATTATAGACAAAATAGATAATAATCAGGTAGAAAATTTCCTTAATAAAGAGCCATTATTATTTTCACAAATCATATTTTTATAATTATAACACATAACAGTTATTAAATGTTCTACTAATTGGCTATTTTATTATTTTAATCAAATTTTCTTTTTTCAGATAATTAATATCATTATCAGTTTAAAGAATTACCTCCACTTATTTTATTCTTTCCTTGTTATTAGTAAGCCAATTATCTATTTTAGCTTTTAAAGATTATTAGAACACTAATTTTATCACATAAGTGAAATGGAAAATATTTGGCCTGCATTCGTTTAAGCTGCCTAGTTCCTACTTATACTTAAGTAGGTATATTTTCATTCTCACATTCTTTTGTACAAGTTGTATTCTTGTCTTCTACCTTAAAATTTTATTTTTCTCTTTGATTTTTGTCATAGTGCTTAAATCTCTCCAAAGAGCACTATTAAAATGTTACTCCAAATGTGAGGTTATTAAGAATATGAGGTTAACAAAATATTCCATCAATGACAGTTCACAATAAAATTCCTTCTAGAGACTGAATGTTTCAGTTTTCTTATCCTGGTAGAACTATTTTTCATTTATGATTTCTGTATCATACTTTATAAAGTTTATAAAAATTGGGATGCTGTGTTACTTTCTCCAAAGCCAAGATGAAGATCATTTTAATTTTGAATAATGATCACAATCAGTTATGAACTCCAGAAAAGTTTGCTGAGAAACACGTTAAACTGAAGTGATATATTATTCTACTCACCTACTATATAACTTTGAAACCTGTAGAAGTTTCTGGTGATTCCTTTTCAGGAGGCCTTGAAAGGAGAGCAGTGTTTGCTTGTTTAAAATTCAGGAGACTTATATCGGCCTGATAAATGGTTGCGTTGGCTCTCAGTGACTTCTTGTCTTGCCCCCAGTGAGAGGAATGGCTAAAATTCTACATCATTTAATTTCACAGATTGACTTTGATTGTTCTCTTTACTAATCATAATATAACCCAAGTCAAGACGGTTGGATCACTATTAGCTTGCATTTCTTGATAGGTAAACAGAATTTTTTTTCTTTTAAATTTACATTGAGTAGTACCTATTCATGGTATGTAATGATTACCTTCCTTCCAGGGAGTCAAAGCATATCCTTGTACAAAGCATATCTTAATTCGTCTATTCATTGCCTTCCTTTTCCCTCCCCCAATCTTTTAATCTCCCTCTACTTTCGAAATATCCATTTCCCTTTTCCACTGTCTTTTCTTCACCTTATTCTTCATTTTTATTTTGGGGTTCTCATGTAAGAGCAACCAGGCAATATCTGAGCCTGTACATGTGATTCAATTAACCTAATATTATGGTCTCAAGATATATCCATTGTCCTACAAATGATGCAAACTTATCCTTCTTTATAGCAGAGCAAAACTCCTATATCAGAGTACTACTATGAAATATAAATACCATGTCATGTTTTAGCCTACAACTATTGATGGATATAAAGGTTTCCTCCAAGATATATCTATTATGAATTATTCTGCCACAAATGTAGGACTGCACAAATTACCATGATATAATGCCTTTAACTACGTCTGGAAGATATATAGAAGGAAAATAGCTGGATCTGATGGCCTTTCTATTTCTAGTCTTTTGAAGAATCTCCATGCTCATTTTCATGGTAGTTGTACTAGTTTATAATCCCAACAACAATGTGGAAAGGTTTACCTTCCTCTAACAGCCTTGAAAGCATTTGTTATTTGATGTTATTATTTTATTTTATTTATTTTTTGTATTTTAGGGAAGGGTCTACAGGGTATTCAGGGTCTCACTACTAGACTGGACTCATATTGATCCACCTGTTTACAGACTCCCAGAACCTGTGATTACAGGTGTGCACCACCATTCCCAGTCTCAATTGCTGTCTCAGTGCAACCCGGGGGTGGGGATGGCATAGCAAGCCCAGGGATTGAGTCCCCAGGCCCTGCACCTGCTTGCAGGTGCTTTAATCTGCTGAGCTGTTTGACCAGCCTTGTAATTTAGTGTATTAATGATGGCCATTCTTTGTGGTGTAAGATGGAATCTTAGTGTTATTTTGATATGCTTTCTCCAATGCCAGTAATGTTGGGCATTTTGTAAAGATTTTATTGAACATTAAATAGAATAGCTTCTACCACCTGTTTTCTACCTCCAAAATCCCCAGTGAATTGGTCAGACTGTGAAAGACATGCTAGACCAGGTAAGCTCCTGGCTTGGTAGGAGAGAATTGTATTGTATGTTGGATAATTCAAACTTAGAAGCTTTCCTTTAAGCTGAGCCTTTGAGAGACAAGTGACAGTCTTAAAAGCCTTAGAGAAGCCTTCTATGATGCCCTTCCTTCCATATTATATATGTTTCTTGGAATACCATCATTCTCAGTGTTTCTTTATCTGAAATAACATATTTTCAGGATGTTCTAAAATTAAGATTACTTTCTGAATAAAATTTCACTTGCCACAATTTTTTTTGGCCAGCTCAGCCCACACTGAGGGCTTTAGACCGCTGAGCTATCTTGCCAGACCTGCCACAAATATTCTTAAATTGTATATTACAGCACTAAGAGGGGGTCCAGGGCTCTTGATACAAACTCTAATTCACGATCAGAGTCATTGGTACAAGCTGAGAAATGTTAGGAGAATGTGACAATCCATGTGGTAACTCACAATGAGTCCATCACACTGTGGGTCAGTATGAATTTTACTCCTTTATCGTAACACACCCACACCCATGCCTCCAGTGTTGTTTAATGTTGCTCCGAGGACTGGAAAGATAGCTCAGCAGTCTACGTGTCTGCCTAGCAAGTGTAAAGACCCTGGTCTGATCCCAGTACCTGCCCTGAACAGTCTCTCCACTGAAACTGAGGGTGGTTGTACAGGCTGTAATCCCAATGCAGCGAAGGCTAAGACAGGAGGATCACTATGACTTGGGCTGTGTAGTGTGCATGACCTTGTACAAATAAATACACAAGAATTACTGTTTCATTTATTCATAAGAAATAATATGAAAATGTCCTCATATTGTAGGAATGTAATCAAGAAACTCCAAATTTTTCTCAAAAATTTTTGTAAAGTCAGTTATATATTTAGCCTGTAACTATTTTTTGAGTCTTCTTTGGTGTTATGCTTTTTTCTAAAACTCTTATCTATCTACCGTGAAATACTATTCATTTGTTCTTTACGTCATTATCACAATGTGCCTAATGTGATATGGACAAGAAAAATGAATATAAAGATCATTAGTATGAAGTAGTTTAAAAATCATCCCTCAACACTAGTATTAGTTAAGAAAACCATCTCTAAATAATGAGAATAAAAGTAGCCTCCTCTGGCCATGGTTGGTGCATTTTATAGATTAATGAAATGATGTTATGTTGACTAACAAATTTTTTAATAAATGTCTACAAGTAGCTTTAATCCAAAATGAGACAATGGCCAAATAATAAAATCTTGGAAAGTGGGTTTTAATGAAACAATAATCTGAAAAACTGAGGAGTTAGTTAGATAATCATTATTAGTATTTTACCTTAAATTATATGACACATTCCTTTTGTATCTCTTTTCTGATACAAACTGCCATTTTATTTATGAGCATATTTCTATGTATTTGATAAAACCCATTAATTCTAATTTAATTCTTTTTTAACAACAATTTTATTTAGAAACAAATAACAATGTGCATTTCAAAACTGATTAGTAGGACACTTTCAATAATTAATACATTGCATATTGTTATATTAGTGGTTATTCACTGGACAAGATGCAGACATGATATCCTGTCCACAAACACTACTACAACAAATGTTTCTATTCATTGAATTAAGAGAATGTAGCTGTGTATCTATCCTATTTTGAATATACAGATACAAAATGATCATTCATTTGTATCCCCTTTTTTGTTTGGTTTTGTCAGAGAAGTGTATTCAATTGTCATTTAAATATTGTAGATATATAAATTCAGCAAAATATTCTAATATAGTCCAATAGTCCATAATAGTAGTGGGTTTTCTGTAGGACTAGCAATGTCAGAAGTTATTCACTTGAGCCTTTTACAAGTCAGCATATTAATATTACTTTATTTTTTGTACTTCATTTTTATACTTCTCAGCTGGATGGTTAAGACCAAGTTAAAGGAAGACCTATAAAGGAATATAATTTTTGTATCTGAGAAGGTCAGTCAAATCCCTTCAGAATTTATCTTGAAACCCTGTACCGCAGTTTGTAGATCCTTTGTCTATGTCAGCCATGTGGATGAGCCACAGCCATTGCTTGACTAATTTGTTCTCTGTGAAAGCCTGAGAGAATATTTTCTCTCCATGTAACTCTCCTTAGGCACACTCTACATCATTGGTCACATTGCTCTGTGGCCCCATAATCTCCTTGATCAGAAAATTTGGGGCCCAAGTAAATTACAGGATGTTACAGTACAGGTTCCCTTATGTCCTGAGTCCTCACTGACCTTCAAAGGCTAGGACCAAAATATTGGCTATCCTTGCAGCCCTCCTTTTTCTCCAATTTTTGGTCTGCAAACTTAAGTTTTTAATCCTCCAGAACAGAAGCTTACTACAACATAGGCAGTTGAGTTTAACCTCACTATCTGTCTGAATATCAAACATCTTAGGCATAACATGAAACAGGTATTTTCCATTAAGTATTGATATGTTACACTTTAATTCCCTACAGCATATAAATTATTATTTAAAAAATAAAAAGAATAAACAATTACATATTTTTACACAGAAATTTAGAAATCTAACCATATACAGCACTGTAGCAGGACAGTCCTCTGACATTTTTTCTCAACTCTTGTTTTCATTTATTATCCTTCCTTTTAAACAAATATTTACTTGAGAGACGGTATGGCAGTAACTGGTATGTCTTGAGAAGAAGTATCTATTTAGAAGACCGGAATGACATTCCAACCATGGCCCTACTATTACACATTGCTATCTTCAGTGCAATTGTTTAGCTCACAAGTATCAGCATATATAGGTAGTCAGGGGGAAAATCCTATCAATTAACTGCTAGTTTCAGAAACCTGCTGAAGATTCTCAGGATCATTGCCTTACCCATCTTGTGCATATAAATGGATGGCTTTGCTCCTGCCATGTTTCCTAGCTTTTCTCCTTGCCCTCTCTTAGCTGTTTAATCCTCAACTTTTCGCTTTCCTTTTAATTGTGTTATACCCTTCTAATTTTCTTTTCTTCTTTTGAGTTCTTATACTAAGGAGACCATATCATATTTTCACATGTGGTTCTGGTTTATTTTACTTATGAGTATATCTTCAAATGGCATCCAGTTAAATAAAAGGTTTTGAGTTTATCATTCTTTATAGATGAGTAATACTTCATTTTTAATTTAATTTTGATGTTATTACAATCTTGAAATAATATACACAAGTCTTACTAAGATAAACAAGTCAATAGTTTTCTCATGCTATAATTATGATTGTGAACATAATTACATATTCAACACAAACTTCAATGCCCTTCCAGATATAAGTTCTATTATATCATAAATATTTGTACTGTATAACTAGTTATGGAAAACAAGAATTCTTGCAGTCAATTAAATAAAATAACATTAGAAACTAAAGTTTTATTAAGCATCTCTTTCAAAGTATTTTGGATGTTATTAATAAACAAAAATTATTATGATAATATGAAATGTTCATATGTACTTCCTTACAAAGTCTATACAAAACCCCAATAAACTATTTATTAGATTTTCTTTTTGTGTGTGTGTGGCCAGCTTGGACTACTCTTAGTCAGGGGCTGGTGTGGCATGTGGTACTGGGCACCAAACCACAGTCCCTGGGCTTGCCTATGCTTATCTAAGCAGGCACTTTAGACCACAGAACTATCTCACTGGCCCCTGCTTATTAGTTTTATGTCTATCTTGAAAACACCTAAGCTATTGTAATGAAAAAACAAATTCCTTTCTTATTAAAGTTTCAGGAAACAATACACTAACTATTACGTAATTGTATATCTTTTCTAACTCAATGGTGATTTTGACATTTGCAATAAAATTAAAGGAAGTATGGCTCAGTGGAATAAGTGTGTCCCTGACAAGTGCAAGGGCCTCAGTTCAATCCCTGGTTCCACAAAGAAACAAAAGTATTTAGAAGGATAAAAATTATGCACGATTGCTTACAGTTTTCTTTTGTTATTGAAAAAATCAATGGAAATAAGCAGGAATCAAGATGCATGATAGGTATAAAAATCTATGCATTATTTGGGGACACACAACATTCTGTTTTGAGAATTGATCAACTGAAATAGGATTATGATAATAATTAATGAAATAACAAGATAAGTTATAAAACCTGCTTAGGCTCTATATTCACATATATATATAGAAATACATTTCACCTAAAGTAAATACATACTTAAAACCATTGCAAAGGATGATCAAAATATTCTTTTCCTTTATTTTTATTTTATTGAAATACAAATGTCAATCAGACAGTTTCAAAACACCTTAACCATACAGAGTCGATGAATTAATACATTGCAAACGGTTTTCATAACATTTTGGTACTGTACAAGGTGCATACATGAAATTATATATACAGGTTTTTTTTATAGCTGAATTATATCAAAGATTCAATAATTATTTACCTAGTGGATGACCATAGCACTAAAAGCCAACATAATATCCTGTCCAAACACCATTAGTGCAGATGTTGCCTCTCATAGAATTATGTAGAAGCACAGCGTTATCTGTCTCAACTGTACT
>PVKA01012241.1:0-38548 GCA_004027165.1 Ctenomys sociabilis
CCTGTCAGCATTTGTTGTTCTTGATTTCTTATTGTTGGCCATTCTTTTTGGAGACAGAGGGAATGTCAGTGTTATTTTAATCTGCATCTCTCAAATAATCAATTTTTCATATATTTATTTGCAATTTTATTTCATCTGAGGAGTGCATATTCATCTCAGATGCCCATTTTTGGATTGAGGTCTTTGATTTTTGAGGGATCTGAAATTTTTTAGTTCTTTATATTTTTTAGATGGAAGTCCTTTGTCTGAAAGATAGTCAGGAGGACTGCTGCCACTGTGGAGCCTGCATGGCAGCAGAGCGTAAGACTAAGTTGTCCAAGAACTTGCTGTGCATGAAGTTCATGCAAAAAGGACTGGACTCAGAAACCAAGAAACAGCTAGAAGAGGAAGAAAAGAAGATCATTCCTGAAGAGCATTGGTACTTGGATTTGCCAAAGCTTAAAGATAAAGAGAGTTTCATAATAGAAGAGCAGGGTTTCTTGTTATGTGAAGATCTTCTCTATGGAAGAATGTCATTCAGATGATTCAATCCTAAAGTTGAGAAACTGATGCTTCTGATGAACGCTAAGAACAAAGCAGAGGAGGAAGAGGAAGATGCCACAGTAGAGCTCAATATGTCAAACAAAGAAATGGTTAGAAGATATGAAACCTTGGTGGGGACAATTGCAAAAAAGTTTGCCAAGAAGAGAGACCATGCCAATTATGAAGAAGATGAAAATGGAAACATGCAACCAATTAAAACAAAGATGTTCTTAAAGCCCCAAGATTAAAATGAATACCTCCAGATGCAGCTCAGGAATCATGTGAAAGCAACATATGCTAGAGTTCATCCTGACAGTCTCTGTATTTGCAAATACTTGATGTTTATTTGTAAAGAACTGTATAATTTCGGAAACATTCTTTTTTTGAAACAGCAGTGTGATGGATGTTATACGTCCTTTCCCTAGCAGCATTCATCAGGAGCACAATGCCCACCCTGGGCTCCAGGTGACAGCGGGCATAGGGCTGCTCATTGAGGAGGTTTTGTCTTTAGATTTTTTTTTAATGTATAGTTTTCCAGTCACTGACCTGCAGTTGGCTCCTAAATGCCAGTGTTCCAGTTACCCTGGTGTTAATATTTTGCTTTAAATTATTAATCATGTCAATCCAATTCATGCATTCACTTTGGACCCAAATGTCACGAGAATTCATTATAAGTCAATTCATCAAGGACAAACATAGCCTCTAGCCTGAAGCATTTGTGGACCACCAGTTCATTGTCAGATTTGGGGTAGCTTATTTTGGTGGTTAAGGCATTTAACACACACACACAGAAAGAAAGATAGTCAGCTAAAATTTTTCCCACTCTGTGGGTTGTCTTTTCACTTTGTTGGTGATTTCTTTTGCTGTGCAAAAGCCTTTCAATAAGATGAGATCCCAATGGTTGATTCTTTGAAGTATTTGCCAAGCAGTTTTGATTTTGGCCATGAACTTTCTGCCTATCTATATATCTTCAAGGTTTCTATCTACCTTGTCTTCCAGTACATTTAGCGTTTCTGGTTTAACATTTAGACCTGATCCATTGTGACTTTAGTACATGGTGATAGACATGGGTCTAGTTTTAGCCTTTGGCATGTGGAAAGCCAGCTTTTCCAGAAGCTTTTATTTAAAGAGACTATCTTCTTTCCAGGGAATATGTTTTGCTTCTTTGTCAAAGATAAAGATGGTGGCTGAGTGTGATAGTAGTTGTGGCTACATCTTCTAATCCATTTCACTGATCCTCATGTCTGCTTTTGTTCATTTGTTTGTTTGTTTCCCAATACCTTTTCTGATTTAGTCATAGTAGCTTTGTAGTATACTTTCAGGTCAGGGATTGTTATGGCTCCTGCCTTACCTCTGTTGCCCAGAATTGCCTTTGGTGCTCTACATATTTTCTGGTTCCAGATTAATTTTAGGAATGCTTTCTCTAGATCTGTAAAGTATGCTAGTGGTATTTTGATCAGGATTGAATGAAATCTGTGTAACAGTTTTGGGACTATTGCCATTTTCACTATGTTTTTCCTATCCATGACCAAGGAATATCTTTACATTTTCTGACATCCTCCTTGTTTTTCTTTTTCAGACTACTGTAATTTTCAATGTATAGCTGTTTTACTTCCATAGTTGAATTTATTCCTAATTATTTCATTCTTTTTTGGCTGGTATTGTGAGGGGTGTGATTTCCCTAATAATTCTGTCACTGTGTTTGTTGTTTATGTATAGAAACACTACTGATATTTCAGGATTAGATTTGAAAACAGCTATGAATGCTACTGAATTTGGCTATTAAATCTAGAAGTCTTTCAATGGAGTTTGGGGGTCATCTATATAAAGTATCAAGCCATCTGTGAATAATAATAATAATTTCACTTCTTTCTTTCTGATCATTATTCTTTTTATTTCTCTCTCTGTCTGATTGTTCTGGCTACTATTTCCAGAACTATATGTAATAAGAGTGATGATAGTGGACATCTTCATCTTGTTCCTGATTTTAGAGTGCAAGTTTTCAGTTTCTGACTATTTGTCATAGATGTCTCTTATCAAATTGAAGTAAAGACCATCTATTTTGATTTTCTGTAGTGCTGCAATCATGAATGACTGTTGATTTTATTAAAAGCTTTTTTTGCATCTATTGAGGTAATCATGTAATTTTTGTCTTTGGCTCTTTTTATTTAAAACTTTATATTTAAAACTTTTAAAATAATCTCTTTAAGAGAATGTACACTTCATGGATATATACAATTATTTGTTTTACAAAATATAGACACAAACTCTCAACTCTGGAATGCAATGCTGAGACAGGGGATTGCAAATGCAAGCCCAGTCTGGGATGCTGAGGACCACCTGAGCAGCTGTTCTTGAAAGAAGAGAGATTGTCTCCATTTTGGCTGAACACCAGATTCCCAAACATTAGATACTGTCTCTGTATCATAAATCAGAGTACTTTCTCTGCATATCCTCTCTACATATGGCAGAAGTAAATGTAGGCCACAACCTACTTCAGCTCACAGTACTCACCTACTTCCTACAATTCTCAGTCATTCCTCCTCAAGCCATTCCTCCTGTACTGAATAAAACCAGGTGAGGCTCTGGATCAGCCTGTGTGTGCCAGAAAGCCATCTTCTTGGCTGGACTTATGGCCCCTTGGCTCCCCAGTAATTATAAATATGTTTTAGTGTCTTTTCTTTCACCAGGAGTTGCACTGGGAGTGGTAGATTGGAATTAACTTGGTGGGATTCCAATAATGTATCTTTGGGATTACAGATATTAACTTATTGGACCGAGAGGAGAACCTGAGGGGACTCCTACGTGGGGAATTTAGCAAAATAGAAAAATTTTAAAAAGCTTGATGTAGCTCCATGAAAAGTCCCTGGGTTTAAACCTCAGCACTGTAAGATGGAAGAAGAGGATCCCAAAAACAAACCAGGGGTGTTTTTTCTACTTGCCATTTATGTTGAAATTTAAAAAAAACCCATGATTTATGTTTATTGTCTTTAAATCTGCTTAATACATATCCATATCTGTCAGTCATAGTAGCACAGGTCTGATTTCGTTGCTTGAGAGGGTGAGGCTGAGTCAGGAGGATGGTGGGAGGGTAAATTCATGGTGAGTTCAAGGCCAGCCTGCACAACATAACTGGATCCTGTCTCAAAAAGCAAAAGTGAAAATGACAACATACAAAATCTATCAGCTACTTTGTTTCAGTTGAGTATGTAAATATTACTAATTGGACATATGTCTTAAATATCCTTGATCAAATATGGTAACACTACTAAAGTTTTCATGAGAAGAACAACTATTTATTTCAAGTATTTCGAGCCAGGTGTGGTAGCACAAGTTTGTGATCCCAGCACCCAGGAGGCCGAGGCAGAAGTATCCTTTTGAGTTTAAGGCCAATCTGGGATGCAAAGTGAACCTGGCTCTGTTGATAGTGTATTACATTTATCGATTTCTATATTTTGAACTATCCCTGCATTCCTGAGCTAAATCCCACTTGGTCATGATATATAATCTTCTTGATGATATGCTGCATTCTGTTTGTTATTGTGTTACTGAGGATTTTTGCACCTATGTTCATTAATTATATTAGCCTTTACTTTCTTTTTTAGTTGTATCTTTCTCTGATGTTGGTATCAGCATAATACTTGACTTCAAGAATAAGTTAGGGAGTGTTACTTCCCTTGCAATTTCATTGAAGACTTTGAGGAATTTTGATGATAAATCTTCTTTAAATTTCTTATAGAATTTTTCAGTAAATCCATCAGGATCTGGGCTTTGTCGGTGGTGGTAAGTTTTTAATTACATTTTCAAACTCATTATCTGATACTGGGTTATTCAGAATTTTTATATCTTCTTGATTCAGCTTTAGTAATTCATATATATCTAGGAATCTGTTTCTTGCATGCCTTCCTTCCTATGAGTGTAAAGGTTTTCAAAGTAGGTATTGATCATCTTCTGAATTTGCACAAGATCTGCAATTATTTTACTCTTTTTATTCTTTAATGCATGAAATTGAGTCTTTTCTTTTTTGATAAGGTTGACTAAGGATTTATCAATTTAAATTATTCTTTCAAAGATCCATCTCTCTGATTCATTAATTGTTCATCTTATTTTCTTAGTCTCTATTGTGTTAATTTCTGCTCTGGTCTTTATAATTTCCTCGCTGTAGGGGCTTTGGGGTGGTCTTTCTCTTCTTTTTCTAGAAGTTCGAGATGCAATATTAGGTTGTCTATTTGTGCTCATTATGTTTTCCTCATGTGAGAATTCTCCGCTATAAATTTCTCTTTTAGGACTGCTTCATTGCATCCCATACCAGTATGTTGTAACTGAATTCTCATTTAGTTATAGATATTGTTTGATTTCTTATGTACTTTCATCTGTGACCCATTTGTTACTTAAGAGGGTTACTTTCCATGTGCTTATTGAGTTTTTGTAGTGTCTTTTGCTATTAATTTCCAACTTCATTGCACTACAGTCAGATAATATACATGCAATAGTTTCAGTTGTTTTGCATTTACTTAAGCGTGTTCTACAGGCTAGTAATATATGGTCTATTTTAGAGACTATCTCATGTGCAGCTGGAAATGTATATTCTGATGATGTTGGGTGGAATGCTCTTAAAATAGTTATTAAATCCATTTTGTTCACAGATTTGGCTCAGTTGTGAAATTTATTTGCTGATTTTGTATATAGTAGATCTACCTCTTTATGACAATAGGGTGTTAAGGTCCCCCACTGCAATTGTATTACTGCTTATTTGATTTTTTCATGTCTATTAATAATTGTCTTATGTAGTTGGGTGCTTCCCTATTTGGTGCATACATATTTATGATTGTTATCTCTTCCTTTTCAACTTTTTCTCCAACAAATATGTAGTGATATTCTTTATATCATTTGATCATTCTTGGTTTAAAGTTCATGTTGTCTGCAAATAGAATAGCTTTCCCTGCTTTGTTCTGGGTTGCTGTTTCATCCTGTGATTTTCAGTCTATAAGGTCCTTCTTTAGTTAAGTGTGCTTTTTTGTGGACAGCATATTGTTGAATCTTATTTCTTGATCCACTCTGACAGTCTGTTTCTTTTAACTGGTAAAGTGAGGCCATTTACACTGAAGATTATAACTAGACATATTGGCTTATCTTTGACATGTTATTTTCCTGATGCTGGTTCTCTGGTTTGCTCCTCTGTTTCATTGTTTTCCTCATCTGGTAGTTTCTTTTGCTTGTTGTTTTTGAAGTAGTGGTCATTTTTAATCTCTTTCTAAAATATATTTCAATATTCTTCATAGGGTTGGTATGGTGATCATGAATTTCTTCAGCTGTTTTTAATCATAGAAATATCCCATTTTTCCATTAATTTTGAAATATACTTTCACAGGACATATCAATCTGGGTTGGAAGTTGTTTGCTTTCCTGACTTGAAATACTTTACTCCAAGCTCTTCTTTCTTAATGAGCAGACTATATTCATTGGGGAGAAAGAAAGCTCCTTTCTGAGAGGGACAGGAGGGGGCCCCAATTGGGTTGTCCACCTTTTTTTTCCTAAGCTCTTCTTGGCTTGAGAGTTGGTAGTGAAAAGTCTGCTGTGAATCTCATGGGCATTCCTTTATAGGTGACCTGTTTCTTTTCTTTAACCACTCAACTTCTTTATCCACATGCAGCAAGTTTTCTGTCATTATTTCTGTGAAGAATTTTTTATGGCCTTTGCACTGTCTAGATTTCTTATTGACTCTAATCAATCTTATGTTATTTTTCTTTGCTTCATCTTGTAGCTGTTGGATTGATTTTTTTCATGGTATCTTGCTATTTTTAAGGTATCTGTTCTTTAGCAAATTCTGTTCTTATGCTGAATTTCTAGAATCTTCATTATTGTATATCTTAGTATAGTTTTATTTTGGTTACGGTTATTTGGAGTTCTATATGCTTCTATTTGTTTGCTTTTCAAATTTTTCATTCATGTGCAGCAACTTTTCTACCATTATTTCTGTGAAGAATTTTTTTTTCTCATTAAACTTAATGTGTCTCAAAATTCTGTGACAGATTTTTGGTCAAGTTGTTTCCATGAAAAAGTATTGATTTTAAAAACTAATAACTTAAAATCTGCCACACACAAAAAAAGGTTCACAGAACATTCTCCTTTCCTTCTAAATGTTTATGATGCATTGTTATTATTAACTGGCCTTTCACTATTAAACTTAAATGGCCAATTGGGAGAAACAGTTCTGAGACTGGTCTTCCACCACTGATTAAGACTGGTGTGGCAGGTGTTAGGGATAAGATTCATTTAGCCTTCTGAGCTTTCTGGGCAGACTTAGTGCACAGATTTTGATAACACCCACAGCAACTGTCTGTCTCATATGACAAACAGTGAAACAACTCAGAGGTGGATAGTCAGAGAGGCTCTTGACGCACATGGGCTTGCCTAGAACCATGTCAACAATGGCAGAATCACCAGATTTCAAAAACTTGAGCCCATCTTCCAGCTTCTTACCAGACTGGTGATTAATCTTTTCTTTCAGTTCAGCAAACTTGCAAGCAATGTGAGCTGTGTGACAATCCAGGACAGGGGCATAGCCAACACTGATCTGGCCAGGATAGTTCAGGATAATAACCTGAGCAGTGAAAACAGCTGCTTCCATTGGTGGATCATTTTTGTTGTCACCAGCAGCATTGTCACACTGGACATCTTTGACAGACACGTTCTTAACATTGAAGCCTACACAGTTTCCAGGAAGAGCTTCACTCAAAGCTTCATGGTGCATTTCAACAGACTTGACTTCAGTTGTGATGTTGACTGGAGCAAAGGTGATCACCATGCTAGGTTTGAGAACACCAGTCTCTACTTTTCCCACAAGGACAGTACCAATACCACCAATTTTGTAAGCATCCTGCAGGGGCAACTGCAAAGGCTTCTCAGTTGGGCGAGTGGGTGAAAGGATGTAATCCAAAGTTTCAAGCAGTGTGGCTGCTCTGTCATTGCCATCTTTATGAGTGACCTTCCATCCTTTGAACCAAGGCATATTAGCACTTGGCCCCAGCATGTTGTCACCATTCCAACCAGAAATTGGCACAAAAGCTACAGTGTCAGGGTTGTAGCCAATTTTCCTAATATAGGTGCTGACTTCCTTAATAATTTCCTTGTATCTCTTCTGGCTGTAGGGTGGCTCCATGGAATCCATTTTGTTAACTCCAACAATTAGTTGTTTCATACCCAGTGTGTAAGCCAGGAGGACATGCTCATGGGTCTGCCCTTTCTTGAAGATATCAATTTCAAATTCACCCAACACCAGCAGCAACAATCAAGACAGCGCAGTCAGCCTGAAATGTGCCTGTAATCATGTTTTTGATGAAGTCTCTGTGTTCAGGAACTTCAGTGATGGTCACATAATACTTGCTGGTCTCAAATTTCGCCAGGGAGATATCAATGGTGATACCAAGCTTTCAGCTTGTCCAAGACTCAGGCATATTTGAAGGAACTCTTCCCCATACCAGCAGCTTCCATCTCAAATTTTTCAATGGTTCTTTTGTAGATACTACTGCAATTGTAGATCAGATGGCTGGTGGTGGTGGACTTGCCAGAGTTCATGTGTCTGATGACGATGATATTAATGTGAGTCTTTTCTTTTCCCATGTTGGCTTTGATTTAGTGGTGGTTTTCACTATACCTGTGCTCTTGAGGCAAATATATTGCCTCTGTGAAGAATTTTTTATGGCCTTTTCACTGTCTCCAGATTTCTCATTGACCCCAGCCAATCTTATGTTATTTACTTATTTACTTTTGCTTCATCTGGTAGCAGGTGAATTGATTTTTCATGATCTCTTGCTATTTTTAAAGTATCTTTCTTCCATGGTCACTTGCTACAATTCTTTTTTCAAATCTGATATTCTTTCCTCTCCTTCATTCAATCTGCTGCATATAATTTCAATAGGGTTTTAAGCTCTTGGATTTCTGTTTGGATTGGTTTCAGGGATTCTTTTTCTTTCTTATGTTAGGATTTTTTCTTCCATCATTTTTCTAAGCTTATCTATTTTATCTATGTCTTCTCTAACACTTTTTATTTTAAGCACCATTTCTTTTTGTAACTGAGAGATTATTTTCTTTCTAGACTTTTCCACTTTGTTTTTATTATTATCTAAAAATAATAAAAAAAAAACCAAAGACATTAGAAATGATGTCCATGTGTTTTTTCACTTCTGTTGCTATCATTTCAGAAACATCCAGCATTTGACTTCCAATTGATCTATGTCATTGTGTTCCAGGCCTGTCTTGGGTGGGCTGGAGGTCTGGGGTTGCATTTTGCTTCTATGTCTGGCCATTTTCTATTTTCTAACTTGTTTTCCATGTTGACACTTGACGATTTCTCAAGATAGGTAGCTTTATCACTAGTT
Organism: Ctenomys sociabilis; assembly: GCA_004027165.1. Classification (NCBI taxonomy): domain Eukaryota; kingdom Metazoa; phylum Chordata; class Mammalia; order Rodentia; family Ctenomyidae; genus Ctenomys; species Ctenomys sociabilis. Next base: position 8,904 of record PVKA01012241.1, read on the forward strand.
TTGAGGCTTCCCTATGAGATGTTTGTTCTTTAGGAATGTCCTCTTCATGTAGGAGGTTCTTTGTAGCTATCCTTAGAATCTGCCTTCCAAGTTTGTAAGGGATGCAAAGTCACTATTTGGCTCAGCACCCAAACTCTGGCACTAGGCTGGGGTGATGATTATGACCCCTTACCATCACAGTGTTGTCACATACAAAAGGAAAACTGATCATAACATGCATGACATGCTGGCCAAAGGAGTGCAGTTAGTAATAACAATATTTTTGAGTACAGCTTAACTGCTGGTAACTATTAACCTGCTATCTCCACTCACAGGAGCAAATCTAAAGTTATGTAACAAAATCAAACATATGCCATGAACCTTTGTGCAGTGATTTTCCCTTTAGTAGAGTCAATTTACCCTCTTGAGGGAGGGTATTGGGTTGGGTAGGGGACAGGATAAGGTGATGAGTGAGGCCATGAAAAGCAGAGTCAAGTCTGGAAATCAAGGGATGAGCACTGGAATTTTGGGAAACTGGATGACACAGGAAGGGAAGAATGCAACAGTGTGAGTAAGTGATCAGAATGGGAAAGGATGACATTTACTCACTGGGAAGTTTCAATTCAAGAAGTAGCTGAAAAAAGAGAGAAAGAAGATCAATAGAAGAAAATAAAAAGAAAAGAGACCTATACAGTGAAAAATAGAAGGAAGAAAGAGGAGCATGTAAAAGAAAGGAATAAAAGGAAAAGAGACCAGAGACAGGTGAGAGAGAAAAAAAACAATCCCAGGACAAAAATAATCACAAAATACAAAACAAAACAAGATCATATCCAGCCAGATAGTAAAAGATAGCCAGTCAGACAGGAGAGGATAGCCAGTCAGACAGGGCTATCCTCTCCTGTCTGGAGAATAGTAAAACACCTCTGGAGCTTAGAGCTCTGTGACAGTGTCCATCCACATCAGATCCCAGCTACGTGCAGTGTCCTCCAGCCAAGGCTCCCACAGGATTGTGCTGGGTGTGGAGCTGACCTTGGCCTTTGGCTATGGGGCTGGGCCTGGTCTGCTGTGAATGGAGCTCTCCAGAGCCCACTGCTGGCTCCTCCCTCCTACTTCAGATCTTCCACATCACTGGTCTCACTGATTGTGCCGTTGTCCAAGGGTGTGTGTGTGCCCTGTGCCCTGGCCCAGCTGTTCTGGGTCTCGTGGCTCCAGGCAGTCTGCTTTCCAAAGGCACAAAGAGGTTCTAATAGGAGAAAAGGATTTGTGTCCTTTTGTTCCATGCCTCTGGTGTGGCCTGTCTGAGTGTTCTGTTTAGCCTCTCACTCTGCTTTCACAGTAGCTGACCCAGAGTCTAGGACAATGCAAACCGGCCCTGGAGAGCAACTGCAGCTCAGTCTTCAGATGTCTTCCACTTCACTGAAAAGGAAAGCCAGAGCCTTGACAGGGCCTCTCCTAGCCCATTGCATTCTGGGTTTCTGTTGCCCTCTGGCTTTGGTTCTCCTCTGCCCCTTGACCCTTGGGCCGGAGTGTGTCTGTGTTTTTGGTCTGCCTCCAGCATTCCAGAGACGTCCCAGTTCAGGGCCCCAGCACTGCTGTCTGCTCTTGGAGCTTTTCTGTGCAATTGCACCGGCTTCCAGTCTGTGCATGTACCACCATTCATAACCTGTCTCAGCCACCCTATTGAGCATCATAAGGAGTCACTGGTCCCACCGGACCCCAAGTCTCCCTGAGCAGATGCTGTTTACGTCCTGCCTATCACCTCTCAGCCCATTGCTGCCACAGTTCTGTTCTGCCTCCTGAGGTTTTTCTCTAGCAGAAGCAAGTGGAGTCTGCTGGGGGCAGCCCTGAAGGGGGGGGGGACACTTAATTCCCTCAGGGAGCACCAGAGTTAACGGGCAAATAACCCAGATTTCCCATCGCCAGGTGAAGGAACAACAGTAAGGGCTTTCTACAATTGACTATGGCAGGATTGAACTGCCTGCTCATGCAGCAGTAAACTGCTTACTACTCAGCAGTTCAGTGGTTTCATCCCCTTCCCTGTCTCCATTTCCCTTTCTCTCAATATGCTTTCTGGGATTACTATTTCCTAAAAAGCTAGCTGCACCAAAGCTCTTCTCTGAGTGTCTTCTTTTTCTGAACACGAACTGAGACACAACACAGCTCTTCTTTTCGATTTTGCCACAGCATGTATCATCTAACACAATACCCAACACTTCCTTTTGTGTATTTGTCCTTTCCAGTGTGTGACACCTGTTGTGCTACTGTAACACAATAAGAAGTGCATGAGTTGATCTTCATTTTGAGTTCATGTCTCTGGAGTTCTAAGCTAATGAGATGATGGCTTGGGATCCTTGGACAGCTGCAGGGAGAGAGGTGGTTGGCAAAGAAATGAAGGGCGTGCTTGTTTATTTATTTATTTACTCATTTACTTACCTACTTATTTATTTTTGTTTTGAGGCACGGTGTCACTATGTAGTGCAGGCTGGCCTCGAACTTAATTTGTAGCCCAGGCTGGCCTTGAATTCGTGGCGATCCTCCTCATTCAGGCTGGCTCCTGAGTGCTGTGATTACAGGCATGTGCCACCATGCCCGACCAAGGATGCATTTACAGGTTCTGAGCTGCAGCCCCAGGGAAGGAAGAAAAGCTGGAGATTGAGTTAATCACCAATGGCCAATAATTCAGTCAGTCATTTCTATACCGTGGGCCCTCCGTTCGAATATGAAAAGATGGTGTTGGGGCCCTTCCCATTGGTGACTGGGTCCATGCATCTGAAAGACTATCTTCCTCACCCTCTCATCTCTGGGATGCAACTTCTGACACTCACAACTTGAGAAGTTTACCGTTTTAGAGCCTTCTGTAGTCACACGAACAGCTGGTACCAAGGCCAGAGTGGTACGGTGAAGGAACCTCGTGGAGAAAATTAGCTCATCTCATGATATCCAAGAAGCAGAGGGAGTGGCATGATCCATTCACCTTCTAAAATCCTGCCTCTGAGCACAGGAGACCTTAGAGGTCACTCTCGATCTAGACCATAGCAAGGGCAATGTATTCTGGCTCCACAAGGACAGAAGTGCATGTGCTCAGGTCCCTCCTGGCCTTTGCTGAATGCGCCTATGCACCTTTATGATGCTCCTCTATAACAAACCTCTGTAATGACCTTTGTAAGAATGCTTTAAAATAAGCCAATTGTATTCTTTTTTTATAATCCCTCATAATAAACCAGTAAACATAAGTAAAATATTTCACTGAGTTTTATGAGGCTTTAAGTTAAATTGTACTTGAGGAAAGGGTTGTGAGAACCATCACTTGGTAGCCATGTCAGGATGTGAGGGTGATCCGGCTGCGACATCTGTCACCCCATTGATCACCAGGGTTGATTCGGCTGGTCTGACTGGGTAGGTAGGTGTCCCCTTCCTCCCTCAATGGTCCAGGTGTGTCCCTCCCAAAGCTGTGTGCTCGGTCAAAGAGGACAACCACTCCTGATAGAGGAGGACCATTCCTTGGTCAAGGGCATACAAGTAGCTGCACTCCCCTGCTAGGACCTCCAAACAAACTCTCAAGATAGCCACATCACCAAGAATGGAGATAACTTGAGCACACATTTCATGTGGGTGGTATCTGAGATGGACGAGCTGTGCTGTACCCTGTAGGGTCTGTACCAACTGGGCAGTTAACACCAGGACTGAACTAGAGACTGTGGAGATGGAAAATGTGTCTGGGCTTGGGGAGAGATGGCCGGAGAAAGAAGAGGACATAAGAGGTACCGAGATGTAAAATGCATGTTCCCCACAGTGACTGCATTTGTTATGTGTTACAAACATATACCAAAACTGCTTTGAAAGCACTGAGCTTTTGAGGCTGGGGAGATGGCTCAGTGGAATAAACACTTCCCTGGCAAGCACAAGGGCCAGAGTTCAATCCCTGGCTCCACCCAAAAAGAACTGAGCTTTATTGTATGATGCCCAGTCTATAGAGAATTGCTTGTGAGAAAATCCACACATTTGAAAGGAATGGTTATCTTTTACCACAAACATGGGAGCCTTTGTAATTTTGTTCACTGATACGTTTTAAATACATACAACAGTGCCTGTTATGTAGTAGGTGCTCAAAAACAAGTTGGCAGGATTAATGAAGGAATAAGGCCTGATGTCTTAGATCATAAAGTTGTTATAAAGCAATACAATAAACTGGAGTTTTATAAACCTCAGATTTTATTTCTCACAGCTCTGGGGCTGTAAACTCCAAGGTCACAGTACAGGGAATTCTGGCACCTAGTGAGGGAGTGGGTTTTCATAGATGTTGGTCTTCTCCATTTCCACAAGGCCAAAGAGACCACCATCTCTCTGAGGAGCCTTCTAGAGAGGCACAAATTCCACTGAAAAGAGCCCCACATCCATGGCCTCATTACCTCTCAAGGGCCTCCCCCACTATGCCATCACTTCTGGAATTAGGAGCTTGTGAATGAATTCAGGTGGTAGAACACAACTGTTTAGACCATGGTACTTACTTAAATCCATTCTTTGGAAAGAAATGTCAGAATATCTTTGGCAGCACATAATAGAAGAACCAATTCAAAATGATTTAAAAAGCTGTAATTTGTCTTCTCAAAAACAAGAAGCCGCTGGTCCCCCTCCTGGGGGGGGGGGCAATTGAGACTAGGCATGGTGACACATGCCTGTAATCCCAGCTCTTGGGAGGCTGTAAATGGGCAGATCACTATGAGTCCAATCTAATAATGAGACCCTGAACACCCTGTAGACTTTTCCAAAAAAAAAAAAAAAAGAACAACTAAAAAAAAAAAAAAAAAAAAAAAAAAAAAAAAAAAAAAAAAAAAAAGAAGCCCAAAGTTAGCATAGATTCTGGAAGAAGAAAGAAAGAACAGGGGTTAGAGTGGGGTGTGGGAACTAGTGTTAGGGACCAGAATGAGTCTGTTTTCTTGTCAAGATCTTGGAAAGAAAATAATGTTGTATTTTGATTATTTAAATGAGTTCTATTAACAAATGATGGAAGATACAGGCTATCTCTCTGCTCAAGTATGTATTAGTTATGAATAAAAAAATAGAAGGCACAGAAGACAACATATGTGATCAGGACAGGGCAATCGGGAGCAGTCAGAGCTGAGTGGAGATGGAGCCCAGCTCTGCTCGGGGAATCTTGGGATACACCCTGCAGAGACCCACCTTCCTACCCCAGTTATGCATCAAGTGAACTCAGAATTGCCTTCCTACCTTCTTCCTGTTCACAGATCCATTGCTGGTTTCTGTCTCAAGTTCTGGGATCGCAATTGCTGCAAAGTACAACCAGCCTCCTGTCACTGGCGTGTTAAAACACATGAACCATGTGTCTAGCTCAGCAGTCCTTGCAACTGCTGTAACTCGTGTCCTTCACCAGAAGTCCTATCATTTCTGATTACACTAATTTGAGTTTCTGAAAAGTGCAATAGTATGAGGCAGTAATTAAGCACACTAACTATGGCGTCAGAAAGACATGTTTGAGCCCAACTGTACCAGTATTCACTGTGGACTTTGAAGTAAGTTGTTTGCTTTTCTGAGTCTCATATGTTGGGAATTTTAAGGTGAGCTAATAATATTTTCCAGGTTCACTGTGGGTTCAAATAAAATAGTATGTGAAAGAGCTTGGACATGGTGGCCTAGGGGAGGAGAGACAGAATAGAGGCACTCTTCTCATCAAGACTGGGAAAGAGAACCTTCACATGCTGTAAAGCTACTTTCTTGGTAGGCCACAGGAGTTAGGCAGCCAATGAGTAGTCTCCTGGCAATTCTTCCACCCTACCACATGGCATCCTTTGAACTATCTTCAGCCTACAGATAAAGCAGACATGTTGGATGACTGCACCCATGACTGTGGCATCATCCAATGCTATTCTTGTCTTGATGACTACCTGCTTATCGCACCGTGGTTGCTAGGCCTGTGTTCTTCACCCATTATGTCTGCACACATGCATGCACACACACTGCTAAACACAGCACCCTATTGTCCATCAGATAACACCCACAATCTCCTGGTAGACAAAGGCCTATTTGGCATCAAGATAAGATTTAGATACCTGATGACAAAGAAAAGATTTTACTTCATTTACATAGGTGACTGGGGCAAGCTTGTTGTCTCCATGCTGACTCTGAATAAAGGAGCGGTGACTCATCGTCCTGTGCTGGGAATGTTATACCATTTGATGAAGTGTGTGCCGTTCTCACCCTCACCTCCCACGTACTCCACCTTTCACTGTTGATCTGTAGCAGAAGGAAAGGAAGCAGGAAGAAACAAAAGTGCCGTAGGTTTCTTCTCTTCCATTTCTTTGAATTTGACCTCAAAAGCTTATTGTTCTTACAAGACTGCATTTAGTAAATCCACTGTTTCTCTAATGTTATAACCAAGAAGTTGTGTATAAAAATTAACTGGCAGTTTTCTGGGTAAACACAATGTCTTGGCTACTCTTCTTTCATTGCTGAGACAACATACCCAACACCCAAAGCTAAAGGAAAGAATGTTTATTTAGCTCACACCTTGTAGAGGTTTCAGTCCATGGTCTGCTGGCTCCAATGCACAGCTGTGCCACAGAGAGACAACCATTCATGACAGCAGATGATGGTAAAAGCAACAAGAGGGAGACAAGCCTCTTTCTGTCATGTTCTCTTCTCCAGACTGCTGGAATTAGGGTGGTCCCAAACCAATCAGTGGACTGATCCAACAATCACCTACCCTGAATCCCAGTACTCTCAACCGCAGCATTAAGCCATGTGAATCAATCACAACTCTAGATTCAACTACCACCTCCAAAGCCCCACCCCATGACCGCATGAGGTTTGGGGAGACATCCAGACAGAAACCACAACACATAAAATACAGGAGTGCCCTTAAAGAAGATGAATTCAGTCCTGGCTTATCAGATAAGCCTTGAAAGGCAGAAGGAACTATAATCCCTCTTTTTGCCCTTCCAGCCTTTCTTTCATTGTGTTCACTCTGTTTTCTAAGTTCTTAAATTGATGAGAATCCTCTCTTTATCATTTCAGAATTATATTTTTTTGAGCACTCTTGGACTTGGACTTCAGAGAGGCCACCCTAGAATCCTGCGTTGAAGAGATCACCAATTCTGATGGGCTTTCCCAGCCTTTAGAGCTGAAAGAGGACCTTCTAGCTTTTAAAGAAGGCCAGTAGATATGACTATATGGATAACACATGGGGATGAGAGTTTAGGGTCTAATACAGGTGCAAGCCTGAGCCAAATGGCTGAAAATGAGGCTAGAAATTTTTGAAAAGAGCCCAGGTTTACAGCCAAAAGTAGTCAGAGGCCAAATTTGGAGATTGAAGTGGGGCTCAGAATGAGAAAATAAGAAAGAGCATAGTGTACCAGAGCAGAGCACATAGCAGGCAGACATGCTCAGGTGGGGAATGGACTGGCACAGACTGCCCCTTCCCTGGGTTGCATTTCACAAGAGTAGCTGGGGTTGTTGCAAGGAGCCAGGCAGGACAGAGCCAGTTCATCTGCAGTTGCTTCAGGCCCTGGTAGACAAAACTTCAATACCACTTGTCCCTGTCTTCCTCCCCATGGCAGCTAGGGCCCACAAGTAGGTCAAATGTGAAGTATTATGAAATGATGAAGAAGATGTGTTCTTCAAACCTGGAGAGCAATGGGTGAAGACATCAAAATCTTAGCGGATTTGCAAAGCCTACTCAGGCAAGAGGGGTCTGCGGCCAACACATCTAAAAGTGAAGTATGGGTCACTCTCCAAACTGAGGAACCAGAAGCAAGTGAAGATAAGGAGCCTGTGAACAATAGCTCCTAAAAGGAGTGGATAGCAGAGCATGGTCCTGGGAAAGGGAGGCACGAGAAGTGTGGTGGACACAAAGTGCAGAGGGGCTTGGGGCATCGATGTGACTGGACAGAGACTGCCCCTCCTCATCATTGATCAACAGCATCTTGTGGGGCCTGGGAGATGGCTCAGTGGAATAAGCACTTCCCTGGCAAGTGCAAGGGCCTGAGTTCAATCCCTGGTTCTGAAAAACAAACAAACAAACAACAAAAAAAAAAACCAGCATCTTGTTTTGGGCAAGAAGAATGCAGGGCTGAGGAGCAGTGAGAGAGCCATTATGCAGCAGGAGCAACCTGAGCACTGGAACTGATGGGGCAGAGTCTGCCACTGAAACTAATAAAACCACTTTGTTGATCTTTGACACTATTTCAAAGGTAGTTACCATGAAAATGCTAACACTGAGCATGAAGTTTTAAGGGGTCAGGTTGTTCAATTAGCAAACTCCTAAGTTGTTTCACTGGAGGGATAGTGGGACAAGACTTGGCTCTTTCACACAGTTCTAAGGGTTTTATTTTGTTCTTCAGGTTGTAGGAGAGGATAATTGAGATGATTAAGGAGCAGCAATATCAAGAGCTGAGAACCCTGCTCTGGCACATAGCTCACAAGTTGCTCTCTAAACAAACCATTCTTACACCAACAAGCATTTATGAACTCACTGGTCCTGGAAAGATGCTGAGTTTTGAAGCAGAATTCTCAGACTTAGAGCTATTGACACACACAGATCAAACAAGCACAGTTCTGTGAACAGTTAGGAAATGACTAGAAATACAACAAGCCTGAGACAGAGATACTCTGGACCAGACCTTTGTTCCCTCCTCCCCACTTCTTCCCACAATATCTGTACAGTATTGACATGGGACTCTCACTGTGGCTATGAGGACAAGCCAAATAGCCTTCCTTCTGCCCTTAATAGTACCTGTGAATATCCTGTGTTGGGAGCTATAGCATTCAGTAGACAGGCAGAAAGATATTTGTCCTCATGGACCTTAAAGCCTAGTCTGAAAAGTTCATAGTCAGGTTTCTAAATGCCTCAAAAGAGGAATGGCAGTTTGGAAGGTCAGTGATAGGATTACAGGCAAGACTAGAGCTCAGATGGAGGAAAATAAGGGATTAACTGTACACACTGACAGATTATTGGCAACTTTAATCTGGAGCATATAATTTCTTGTCAAGGATGGGGTAAAAAGAGTAATTTAAGTTGTCCACTCACTGATCTCTTGTCTTCTTTATTGTCTTTTAAAAAATGGTTTCATTCTTACAGATCCATATTTCCAGTTTGGTTTTTATCTTCCTTACCATGTCTGGCTTACAGTAAACCACTGTTTCTTGGGATGCTGCCAGCACTCATGAAGGGAGCCCCATCTGAGAACTGGTTGACCAGGATATATGTCAGTAAGTGTGGGAATATGGAGATGAAGGGAGAGGAGGTCACCCAGTGCTGTAACCCAGAGCAGATGGCTCAGAAGCCAGACGCCTCTTCACTCAGACAATTGCTAGTGATGACTCAACTCCATCAAGGCACATTAGTTGGCCAGATACCCATATTCCAGGAGCATTAGTAGACCAGATATCTACATCCCAGGTGCATTAGTTAGCCAGATAGTTTTGTCCCAGGTGCATTAGTAGACTAGATACCTATGTCCCAGATGCATTAGTTGACCAGATACCTATGTCCCACATGCATTAGTTGACCAGATACCTATGTATCTATGCTAGTGTGTAATCACATATTTAGGTTTCAGTGTCCTTCTTTATATGTCATAAGCATCTGCAAATAGAGAATAAGAACATTAATAGCAATACAACTATCCTAGAATTAGAAGTTCTTTTGGGAATAAAGAAAAAGAAAACTGTCTACTTTAATCAACTTTAGAAATGTAAGAAGGAAGAAGGGGACAGGGAGGTCTAGGCTAGACTCATATCTTCAGTAGGCTAGAGTTGGGGGCAATCTTCAGCACACTGGACACCTAACATGTATCAGCCTAGGCCTCTGCTCCACACAGTTAGTGTGCATCCGCACTGTGCGCTTCTCCAAATGACTGTTGGGGTCACCTAGCCAAGATGAAATCAGTTGGAATGACTATTCCATAAATAATGGAAAGTCAACGATATTTTATTTTCAAATATTTCTCCTGGCTCATTACCTCTCATATACTTTCTTTGTTTCAAACTAGAGTAATTTGGAAACCAAAAAAAAAATCCTTCAAATGCTGAAACAATTGTGAATATAAAAATTATGATTCTAATAGCTCAAGCAAAGAACTATCAAATTTTCACTGGCCACTTTCCTGCTGTAGTGTCCCATAATCAACTGCTTTTTCTTAATATTAACTTTTTTTTCTATTTTCTCCCCTTTCCTTCCTGTCTTTCCCCTTCCCTTCCCTTCTTCTTTTCCCTCTCTTTCTTTTCTCCTTTCTCTTCTTCCCTTTTTCTTCCTCCTCTTCCTTTTTCTCCCCCACAAATAAATTAAGTAAATAAAAGCTAAACTATTTTTGCAGAAGTGGCATGGGAAGCTGAAAACCCTAAGTTTGTTCTCCTCCAACAACCATGCAATTGCACAGGGTCTCTCCAGGGTGCCAAAGATGAGTCTAAAACTTCTCTGTAGCACAATTCTCTGTAATGGCTCTTGACCTACAGTAGAAAGTGCTATGGTAGAGAAATAAATAGGAAAATGGGCCATAAGAGCAAACTTGGCAGAGATAACTGGGACAGGTAGCTCCAGCATTGCCCATAAACCCATTGCACAGGCATACACCAAGTAGAGTCTGCTTTCTGTGCAGATGCTAGAGGAGAGGCCTGACCTCTATGCAGCTGAGAAAGAATGAATAAATTGAAATGAATCACCACAGAGCATGAAACATTTGCCAGACAGGCTACCTCTTGTGTGCAGTGAAAAACATTGCCATATGCTGTGCTTGGCTGTACATGGTAGTGTGTACAGGGTCTGTGTGTGTGTGTGTGTGTGTGTGTGTGTATTCATGCATACACAGTGTATGTATGTGAGTGTGTGTGTGCTTGTGTGTACACAGACTTATTTCAGCCCTCATACTTTTCTCAAGCTCTTCTCTCTCACCTTGTAATTGTATCTAAATAAATTCTAGAAGATTCTCAAAATACCTCACAGATTCTCCAAAATACATTCTCACAACCTAGGGCTGGGGAGATAGTTCAGTGATGTAAGCACCTGCCTGGCAAGCACATAGTCCTGAGTTTGATCCTCCAATACTACAAAAAAAGAAAACATAGCAGCTTAAGTGTCACCTCTCCCAAAAAGCCTTCTCTAGTCTTTCTGCTCTCTTCTACAACTTAACTATTACAAATCACCCTACATCTAATCCCCTCAGCAATGCAATTGTGTAGTGCTTCATTTTTCATTAGAGTCAGCCACTTCTCCCTGCCAAAATCATATCTCCATGGAATCAAGGAAATGCACTTTTCTGAACCCCACAGCTGTGTTGAGGAAATATTTCAGAATAATGGGTAGGAAATAGTTTTCTGGGTATATACCTTGCAGGTGAAAGGGTAGCCTGAGCCACTGCCATGTGGATCGACAGTCCTGGAATCCCAAGTGTGTGGAGGAACTGGAAGGCAGTGAGAACACCAGGATGCTTATGTGTAACTAACAGTTCAGCAGTTCATCTTATGTTAAGGCCAAGGATATTAAGAATCACTGAATTCAGCCATTCCTGGGTTCTGTCCTGATGAGTACATCTCTAGTTTTCAAGTGTAAGGAAGTGCTGACTAGAAATTTTATACACACTGTGGATTTAGAATTGATGAAATTCAGGGGGGTTTTGTCAGTCCCTTCTACCACTGGGCCAGAATGCTGTCATTGTTCTATGTGGGTTAGTATAATAGTGTTTGGGCTCAAATCCTATCTGCTATGGTTATTGCGCTAGGTAGTTTATGACTCAGGGACGGTCCACCTGCTCAGACTTGCTGCCTCATTTTTAGGCATCCTGGAGATGTAGCTCTTGAAAAGTGTAGAGCAATGTTATTCTCTTGCAGTTGCTTGAAGTTGGCCATTGCAGCAGTCTATACCATGAAGTGGCCTCAAATGAGCTTGCAAGGCTCTCTGGGTTCTCAAAGTGAGAGGACAGTAGCCAAGATTAAGGGTCCCAGGGAAATGAAGACGTTCTGGGTGACTCACAGGCATGACTGAGGAGAGCAAGCCACTTTCTGGAGGACAAACTGCGAGCTGTGACCAGGGAGACCTGAACCTCTGGGCCTCTGTCCAGGGCACTATCTGGGTAAAAATGGGAAAGGCTGCAGCCACACAGGAAAAGAGCTGCCAAGCTCAGAGCCACATAGATGCAAATCAAAACAACAACACACCATTTTCTTACTTATCAGATTGGCAAATTCATCAGCTTGATTCTGCCTTTGCTGGCAAGGCTGTGAGCCAACAGTCATTTTCATACGCTTTCCATGACATGCACAGATGCAGCTTTCTGGAAGATAATTCAGTATTACCTATTGTATCTAAACAAGCATAAAACCATGTAAGTAGTTAACTTTCCTGCTAATAATTATCTACATTAAGGTTGAATTTGCAACAGTCTATTTGGATTATGGTATCCTTGACTATAATTTATAGGACAGTGGCAGTAGAAGCAACCCAAACGTATCACAATAAATAATAAACCAGGGGCAGTCAAATGGCTCAGCAGATTAAAGAGCTTGCAAGCAGGTACAGGGGCTGAGGGTTTAATCCCAGACCTGCCCTGCCAGCCCTGCCCTTGGGGCGTGCTGAGACAGTGATTGAGACTGGGTGTGTTGGCGCACACTTGTAATCTCAGCACTTGCGCAGAAAGTAAGGTAGGGACTCTCACGTCCTTCTTTTCTATTTAGGCATCTAATGTTATAGATGCATCTAATGTTATAGATGTATTACATTGAACTGGCTTATTTTTAACTTTTGTGTTTTATGGAAGGGTCTAGAGGGTGTTCAGAGTTTCACTCTAGATTGGACTCATAGTGATCTTCCTGTTTACAGCTTCCCAAGTGCTGGGATTACAGGTGCACCATTATGCCCAGTCTCAATCACTGTCTCAATGCACCCTGGGGGGGTGGGGCTGGTGTGGCAGGCCTGGGGAATCAAACCCCCAACCCCTGCGTCTGCTTACAGGTGCTTTAATCTGCTGAGCTATTTGGCTGACCCAAAATGGTTTGTTAATTTAAGAGTTGAATACTTATAATAAAAGCCTCCTATGAATTTACCTAAGGGATATTAAAATATACCCACACAAAAGCATACATAGATTGTTTGAAGCATTAAAAATGTCATTTGGTAGTGGATAAACTCTGACATCTATGCAATGGAATATTGTTTAGTATTTAAAAGAGACAAATTACTAATACATATTACAACATGGATGAGACTCAAAAATAAATAAATAAATCAAAGAAGGCTGATGCACAAACTTGCACACTATAGTTCCTGTCTAGATGTCACCCCAGAACCTCATGGGCTCATAAGTGGGGCTCTGGGAGGTGATTGTGTCAACTAGGAGTCTGATGCTCACCAGCGGATCAGTCCACTGATGTGCTCACAGCCAAATGCTATGCTGGCAAGTGAAGCCTGGCCTAGGTAGGTCTCTGGGCATGACCTGAAAAGGTATGTCTCTCTTTGTCTCTGTCTCTGTCTCTGTCTATCTCTGTCTCACTTTCACTTGCCGTCTCTCTGTGCCTCTCTGTGTGTCTCTTTCTCTCTCTGTCTCTGTCTCCCACTCTCTCTCTCTTTCTCTCACTCTATGTCCCTCTCTCTCTCTCTGTCTCTTTGTCTCTCTCAATCTCTCTCTCAATCCCTCTTTCAATCTCTCCCCCTCTCTCTCTTTCACTTTGTCTCATGCTGCAATGTCATGAAAGACCTTTTCCTCTGCCATGCAGACTTGGTTTGGAACCATCCAACTTGGGACAGAAACCTCGACAAACTGTGAGCCAAAATAAAGCTTTCTTCGTTTAAATTGTGGATTTTGGGTTTTGTGAATCAGCAACAAAGTTAACTAAGACACTAGGTATTGTGCCGTTGCATATATATAGAATTCTAGGAGAAGCTCAGGTGGACCAAAAGGCATTTTTGTACAGAGCAGATGTAGCTTAGTGGTTGCCTGAAGGAAGAGCTGGGACTGGAAAGTAAAACATGAATAACCACAATAGAAATTTTTTTGTGGCATGATAGAAACATTCTAAAATTGGCCAAAAAAATATAGAACTCTATGAATTTACTAAGATCACTGAACTTTAGACTATATTTACATAATTTTAAATTTATAGTCATAAATTATACTTTGATAAAAGGGTTAAAAACAACCACCAACAACAATGAACCAGGAATCCAGGCAGCAGTGCAGAAGACGCTTGTCCCATTCACGCAGATGAGCTATGTTTAAAGCTAACATAGTTGGTAGTAGAGCCTTTGTGCTCTTGAGGCTCATGCCAGTGTAACTGGGGCTCATGCAACTCACAGATACAGCTGTGCCATCTAGAGTCTAACAGCTGGACTCGGTCTCCTTTGGGTGCAGTGTGCTTCCATTTTCATTGCAAAAGCTACGCTCAGGCCTGGCGCCTTTCCTCTGGGAGCACGATAACGCAAAGCAGAACCACAGTGTGGGTAGGCAGGAGGCTCTGGAGCCAGACAGGCTCTGCCACAACCCCAGTTCTGTCCTTCTTCCTCATAGGGTCCTTTGTGAGGCTGAAATGAGACCATGCATCTGATACATGTGGCCCACAGAACGGTCATGGAGTAAGATATGTGGTCTGTGTGTCCATAGACCACCAGAAGGTGGCGGGAGCTAAGGGGCTGTGGCAGCAGATATGTATCCGCTCTGGCCCACAGCAAGGCCTCTTTCCACAGATGGACTCAGCGCCTTATGAGCCTTACACCAGGGTGTCTGAGGCTTGGATTTTGTGGATCAGTAATTTATTTTTTAAGTTTTTATTTAGTACAGGGTCTACAGGGTTTCACTACACAGATCAGACAAGTAGTGATTCTCCTGTGTTCAGCCTCCCGAGCGCTGGAATTACAAGAGTGCACCACCACACCCAGTCACAGTCGCCATCTCAGCGCACCCAGGGGCGGGGGTGGCATGGCAGGCCAAGGATCTGTGGACACACAGGAAGAAGGACAGAACTGGGGCTGCGGCAGAGCCCGTCCGGCTCCAGAGCCTCCTGCCTACCTACCCTGTGCTACTGCTTTACGTTATCGTGATCCCTGAGCTTGCCTAAGCAGGCACTGTAGTCCACTGAGCTATCTGGTCGACCTTGGATCAGTAATTGATTAAGATAATTTGATCCACTAAAATATTTTAAATTTTGATTCAACTTTTTATTCTGATTTTGAATGTAGATTTCTATGGAGCCATAAGAAATAATACTGAGAAATTCTTCATATCCTCTGTCCAGTTTCCCTCAGTAACATCATGTAAAATTACAGTATGGTTTATATTAAAATCATTTTTTTGTTACTTTGCATTGCTGTTTTTGGTGTTTACTTGTTTATTTTATTCTTGGGATATGTGTGTGTGTCCGTGTGCGTGCGCGCGCATGCCTTACTGGGGAATAAACCAAGGCCTTCTTTCTTGCTCAGCAATTATCTCTAGCCCTGCTTTATTCTGAGCCCAGACCTGCTGAGTCACTCAGGCGGGGATTGAAGTTGCTATCCTCTGCCCCGGCCCCTAGCGCACTCTGCTAGCAGGCGCAGGCGTGTGCTACCACTGGCGTTTATGGGTTTATTCATTACACATTTTCTGTCTTCTTAAGGTAGGAACCTAGATTATGGATTTGAGGTCTTTCTTCTTTTATAATTAACATAACAACCTACAGATTGTGCTGGGCTGCATTTTCATTTTCACTGTTTGAAGTATTTCTTTGTTTCCTTTGAAATATCCATTTTTTTATATTAGGGAAGGGTCTGCAGGGTGTTCAGGGTCTCACTACTAGATCGGACTCCTAGTGAACTGCCTGTTTACAGTCTCCCAAGAGCTGGAATTACAGCTGTGCACCACTATGTCTAGTCTCAATTGCCGCCTCAGCACACTCCGGGGCCAGGGCGGGCTCAGCAGAAAAAGTTCTCTTTGATTCAGTGACTGTTCACAAATGTCCTGCTCGATTTCCAAGTGTGTGAAGATTTTCCTGTTGTCTTTTTACTACTGATTTCTACTTCGATTCTATTTGGTGGCAAAAGAAACTCTACATAGTTGCAATTGTCTTAACCTTGCTAAGCTTCTGAAAAGACCTACCTCTACTGTATGATCCAGAAAACGTGGCGTGTGAGTGGTACAGGTGCCGTGGCCACATGGTTTTGGCTTTGGGTTTTGCGTGCATAGATGAGGTCCTGATGGACAGTGGTGCCATGCATTTTTGTGCGCCTTTGCTAGTTTTCTGCCTAGTAATACTGTCTTTCCCAAGAGTGAGGTGCTAAAGTTCACAGCCATAATTGTGAACTTGTTTATTTCTCTTTTAAGATCTACCAAATGTTGCTTGAGGTACATTGAAGCTGTCTTATTGGGTATTCACACATTGTTCAACTACTGTGCATTTTGGGTGGGGTGATCCCATCCCTCTATGTGATGTTCCTCTTGTCCCTGGCAGTTTTCTTGGATGGTTACTTTAGCTTATATTACTTGAGCTACTTTTATTTCTTAAATTAATGTTCAAATGATGTCTTTTTCTAGTCTTTTACTTTAAACCTACATCAAATCATTAAATTTAAAGTAAATTTCTTAAAGGAAAAAGTTGAAAGGGTCGGCCAAATTAAAGCACCCGCAAACAGGCATGGGGGCCAGCGGTTTGATCCCTGGGCCTGCCCCCAACTCCTGTGGCTCTGAGGGGGTGATTGAGACTGGGTGTGGTGGTACACGCCTGTGATCCCAGCTCTTGGGAAGCTGTAAACAGGAGGATCACTGAGAGTCCAATATTCCTGTAGACCCTTCCTTAAAATACAAAAAAAAAGTAGATTTCTTATAGACAGCACACTGAGGCACTTTTCAAAAACTTCCACTTGCCAATGTATCTTTTAGTTCATATTTAGAGCCTTTACCTCTAACTTAATTTTTAAATCATTGGAATTTTAGGACTTAGGTTTACCATTTTCTTAATTTTTTCTGCTCCTCTCTCCTTATCTCTTTGCCTGCTTCTTCCTATCCATTCAATTACTAGAATGTATGTTAGAATTCTCACTGTACAGTTCAGGCTGGCCTTGAGGTCATGTCTCAGCCTCCCAACTGCTGGAATTACATGAGGGCACACTGCACTGGCCTGTTCTCTTGCTCCTTCAAAAGTCTTGAGCTTTTTACTGTTTTCATCTCTCCCTGCTTAATAGGCTGTTCTTAGCCCATTCTTCAACTTCTAATAATAAATTATACTAGTTTTCCACTGTTGGAAATGTCTTTATTTCCCATTCATTCTTAAAAACAGTTTTATCAAATTAAGAGTTGCAGTTAGCAGTTCTTTTCCTTCAGTGTTTTGAATATATTATGCTATTGTTTTCTGAATAAAAAATAAAAGTTCAGATTTATAAAGATTTTTGTCCTATTCTTTTGGTTTTAAAGTCTCATGATATATTATGGCATGTTATTTGTTAGGGTTTATTTGTTTTGAATTCTCTCATCATCTTAAATCCACAGATTTCTGTGCTTGATTGATCTGGAAATTTGTTATCTTAATGGCTTTGAGTACTTTTTAGCCTTGTGTTCTCTCACCTGTTCTGGGACCCTGACCCACGTTACAATATACACATTGCGTGTCCTCTTGGAACCCTGAGACTCTGCTGAGTTTGGTTTTTGTCTATTTTTTTCTCCATTGATCAGACTGAATAAATTCTTACTCATATGCACTCATATTCACTGGTTCTTTCATGTGCATCCTTCTGTTCAGCCCATTCATGAAACTTTTTATTTTGGTTCTTGCACTTTTTACTGCTAAATTTCCATTTTATTTTTATGACTTGTATTTATTTGCTTACTTTTTTCTTTATTTTTGTCAAGAAAATTTGTAATTACTTTTTGAAGTACTTTTATGATGATTTCTTAAAAAGCTTTGACAGACAGTTCCAATATTGATTCATTCCAATATTTGTTTGATTATCTTCTCTTGCTCAGGTTGCAGTTTTCCAAGTTCTTAGTATGACAAATGATCATACAGTCTGGTAAGCTGGACATTGTAGATAATATTAAGGGATTTTTTTTAACTTACTATTAAAAGTCTCTTCATTTAGAAGCAGTATGCCAGTTGTGGCCTACCTTATGGGCTGTCACTCCAGAGGCAATTTAATTTTCTAAGTCTTTGCAGCACTATCCTAAGCCCCATTGTTCTTGTGGTTTTGATCACACTTCCTTGCATCCGTGCTGGTGCAAGTGAAGGGCTCATGGGGCACCTTTGGTAGTGGCTAGGGGACAGCAGACCAATGAGTGGATGGCTCGCTGGGCAGCCTTCTGCTAAGGCTGCACAGTAAGGACCACGAGACCCGAAGCATGCTGGTATAGTGGACCAGTGAGTGGATGACTCTCTGGGTGGCCTTCTGCTAAGGCTGCACAGTAAGGACCACGAGACCCGAGGGGTGCTGGTATAGCAGAGGCATGCTTCACATGGGTGAGGGGAAGTGCCCCTCCTGCCGCTGCCGAGCCCACTGGCCTTCCCCTCCCTGGCCCACTAGCCGTACAGCATAGAAGTTACTTGTTTAATTGTATTTTCTTGCATTTTGTCTCTGCTTCTTCCTTGTTTCAGGTTCAGGTCTTTCATGTCCTCAGTCTGAGATATTTGAGAGATAAAAGAAAAACCCAGAGAATTTGCTGGGATGGCTTGCTCCAAACTCTCTGGTCAGTTCCCTTTCTTTATACCCTTCAGGATCCTCTTTGGGCCTTAAGCTGTGTTTTTATAGTGAATGTACTTGGTTTAGGGGGATGCACTGGCAAGACTGTGTCTATGGTGTCTTGTCTAACATTCTACTTATGAAAGAAAGAGTTGGGATGGGGAGATGGCTCAGTAGAATAAGTGCTTCCCTGGGTCTGAGTTCAATCCCTGGTTCAGCAAAAAAATAAATAAGTGAAGTTCAGACCCAAAGCCCTGTGGACTTTATACTCTTATCACTCACAAATGTATGTACATTCTAGTGCCTGAAAAAGTGGAAAGGACATAATCTCAAAGAAGCCAAAACTTGTTAGGTGAATATATATAGCTTCATTAAAAAGCCCTCATCACATTGTTTAATGTTTCTTACATCTCCAAAGACTTGTAAATTGTGTTACCTTCTCATAACTGCACTAGCACAGTGTATGGGATCAATGTCACATTGTCCACCCTGACTTGGAAACAGCAATGCAATAGAGAGGAGTGCACACACACTTGAAATCCAAGGCCCGGGGCTCGAATCCTGAATTCTCTAACGTTTCTATTCTTCTATGACCTGGGCATAAGTCACTACCATAGTGGGAAGGGTTCAGCTTTATTTTTTATTTATTTATA
Source organism: Ctenomys sociabilis (assembly GCA_004027165.1). NCBI lineage: Eukaryota > Metazoa > Chordata > Mammalia > Rodentia > Ctenomyidae > Ctenomys > Ctenomys sociabilis. The sequence goes on from PVKA01012241.1 coordinate 28,179, forward strand.
TAAACTCTGGACTTTGTGCTTGAGCCATTGATCTATATCTCCAGCCCAGGAAGGGTTAAGTTTTCATGTCCATATACTGAGGCAGAAATTCTGTTACATAACAGATGTGTAACCTTAAAGAAGCTGTTAAATTTCTCAGTGACATATCTTGTAATTAACTTGAAAATAGAGGGCTAAACAAGAGAATACATGTAAAACACTTAGCATAACATTACTTGGAATGCAACAAGCATTCAAAAGTTGATAGCTTTCTCTCTGAATACACATGCACAGATAGGTACTAAAGCCTACTTCTTAGGAGTGTCATGAGGCTTTAATGAGATAATATGTAATTGGAACCATCCTGCATTGCTGGTAAGCATGTAAATCATTACAGAAATTTGTCCAAAAAAAAAGCATAAATTCCATTCAACCCAGTTATTTACTTTCAAGGTATAGTTTCCCAGAAGTTAAAATATTATATTACAGCAATACATGCATACAGATGTTTATAGCAGCACAATTCATACTAGCTAAATCTTATAAGCAACCTGGATTTCCATCAACAGATGAATAGATAAAGAAAATGTGGTACAGGAATATTACTCAGCTATAAAGAAGCACACAGTCAAGGCCTTCGTAGGAAAATAATGAAATAAATGAGACCAATAAGTTTAAGTGCTATATGGTTTTTCTCACACAAAAAAATTCAAACTAGAAATCAAATAAGGAAAAGATGGATAAACGAAAATAGTGAGAAGACTGACTGCAAGTGGAAAGGGCACCAAGGGGGATGGTGGAGAATATGAGAGAGAATGAAAGAAGATTTAAGATGTTTCGTGAACATGCGCCAACCACAGTTAGGTATAACAATGCACAGGAAAGTGTAGCCTGGGGCATATTACTCAAATGTCAGTTACCTTGTGGTTGAGGGACTATAACCACCCTCGCTGGTGTAACTGCTGGGGCTGCTCAGAGTTCCTGATGGATTATTACAATGATAATAGTTAACTGGAAGCTGAAAGCAGAAATTAGTAAGCCTGGGAACCAGAAAACAAAATTAGAAAATGTTTCAGTGTAGCAACCCGAGGTACCTGGCCTCCCTCCTCTGCCCTACATCTCGCATACTGTCTCCTTGTAAGAAATGTTTGTGGAAGCCACAGATCTCCCAGGCTGATGGAGTTAAGAAGGAAGCAGCCTGGCAAAGCCAAAACTCCACAGCACTCTGCGCCAGTGTTCTGCGTCCCTTCTGAAACAGACACCACCCACCTGGAAATGTTGGGCGTTGGCCCACAGTCTGGGGACCATAACGACTCTTTCAGATGTCCTGGTTAAAGGAAACTGGAATGCAACTTCATGAAAGCTGATCATGCCACAGCTTGTCCTCCCCAAGGTAGCCTTGTAGAGGGCATGAGACAGTGAAAGAGCAATGAAAAGGAACAGGCATCAGAGAACTAAGAGCAGCAGAAGCAGAGGAAGAGGGTCAGAGCTGTGTGTCTGGAAAGTGTCCAGAAGTGGTGTTGGGATAACAGGTGAGGGGAGCAGAGAGAGGCCAGGAGGGAGACCACCGCACAGTCATTGCAGCAATGTGGGAGACCCCTCCAGCATCAGGAAAGGGATCAGCATTGTTGTGTTCTACTGATCCTGGCCTCCAGCATTGCCTGTGAGTTTTTACGGCCACTGTGAAACTTTCTTTTTGGTTCTCCAATAGTAACTAATTTGGACTGAGCAGCTACAGTGCCGCTGGGTTTTGTCTGTGGTCTTTGATCAGTAAAGATGTATAAACACAAAGGGACCTTTAATAAGAAGAAAACCCTCCCAGCTAGTGATTACAGTAGAAGACAGAGGAGAGTATCCTCTCCTAGGCAAGAAGACAGCCCCGTCAGAGCAGGAGGCTTCCAAAGTGCTTCGGAGATGGCAAGTAGATGAGACTGCATGAGAGGAGGCTTCACAGAGGCAGGAAAAGGGTTAAGTGGGGCCTCGCAGCAGAAGCTCTTAAACACAGACTAAGCATTTAGGCTTAGTTAGGGAAAAGCACTGAAGGCCTTATCCAGGGGGCAGACAACTTCAGGAGATTGTATCACTGCATAGTGGAGGCGAGCAGCCTACACACGGTGGCCATTATTCCAGAAGCAGAACCCGACCAACATGGTGTTGGCAAGGGAGGGTTGAATGGGAGGGGAAGGCAGTGAAAGAAGAAACATCAGGACCAGACAGGCTGTAGTGGAGGGCGGTGACTGGGCAGATGTAATGAAGTTTGCTGAGTGGATGAGAAGGGGAACGCCACCTTCTGCCTGTGGAATCATCACAAGGTACTCACGCTTCCTGAATCTCTGTTGGTTGTTACTCACACAAAGGTCGGAGAGCACAGACTTCCAGAGAGGCTGTCGGCATCGGGTGAGAGAATAAATACAAGCAACTTGCCAGAGTGATAGGTCCATTAAGGAAGCTCAATTACTAGACTGTCTTTCCCCTCATCCAGCCACAGAAAAGGAACAGCTACTATGTCTGCAGCTGTAAGACTGTCCAGCTCCTGTTTGGGGTCCAAGCTGTGGAAGAGGGCTCAGATGTTATGGCAACTCGAACTCTGCAGAGTGAAGCAAAGAGCCGTAGAAATTGTTAGCTGGCCACATTTCAGGTCAGAGTCTGAGTGAAATGATAATTTTTAATCTGTCTCTTGCCCTAAGGTGATACTTGACTGAAAAAATATAGTCATATCTACAAGGTATTTTAGTATTTTATCACTGGAGCTTCAGCCCATTGGGTTCTGAAACTTCAGCCTAATGGGTCCCTGGGACCTCTCAGATCAGCAGCTTACAGAAAACAAATTCCTTCATATTAGTTACTAAAGAGTTAAAAAAGAAGAAGAAGAAAAGGAATGGTGCTGTGGTGCAAGTCTTCCAGACTCAGATTGTCAGGGGGTGGACAAATCTGGACTTGAAATCTAAGGCATGCACAGGAGTTTTTTAGGCAGGTATGGGCAAGGAAAACTTCAATCAGCAAGAGAAGGGAGAGGAAAAGAAGATAAAACCAAAAAGGCTAAAGGTCTATGGACCCCAGGTCCATGTGTGCAGGTGATCATCACCTGACCTTTCTTTTCTGGAGGAGAGGCTGACCAGGTAGAGGGACACAGGGTCAGCTCAGGCTAGGAAACCTTTATGTTCATTCAGGATGCTAAGCACACTTGGCCCCCATGCTCTCTGTGCTGCAGAGTTGTCATAGGACAGCAAAGGACCGAGGGCAGATATGTCTGCAGCCTCACTTAACCATTCTTCCTATGGCAGGGCATGTAACCCCAAGGAGCCTGTTGAGAGAGACCCAGCTGTAGGAGAAGGGAAGCCACATGGTGCCAAGAAAGATAAGGAAGTCTTAGCCTGAGGACCAGAACAGCTTTGGTTGACAGGTCCAGCTGAAAGCAGGTTAGCAGCACAAGTCCTGCAGAGTGGGACAGCCACCAACTGGTAATTTTATGGGGGCTTCAATGCCTCTTATTCCTGGAAAATGAGATGAGTTTAGCAGATAAGGCCCTCTCTGAGCTGGCCATCACACATCCTTACCCTTCACCCTGGCCTCCCTAACCCCGCAAAATTGAGTGTTAGGATGCACAACAGGCTCAGTCCCTGGGTGCCATTGCTCCTCTAAGCATTCCACTGGGATGTTGTGCTCTCTCGTCACTGCAAAACCCCTTTGAGACAACACCACATTCTCCTCAACTGGATTTGAGAACAGTCAGATGTGGAGGTCATGAGCTTGCCCAGAGACCAAGAGGAGGAAGAGCCTACTTTTAAATCCAGAGTCTCAGCATTTTTGGCCACAATTGATGTCCCCACTGGAATCCTCTGAGCCCTGCTTTCCCCACTAGGCTGGAAGCTTCTGCCTTTGTGCTTCATGGCACATGTCACACTAAGTCATGATTGTTTATGGATTCCAGGAGACTGTATAGGCACGAGGGTAGGACCATAGCTTTCTTACTCAGTCTCGTGTCCCCAGTGCTTTGAACACTAATGTTCAGCTCTTCATGTCAAGTACCTCTTCCCATAGACTTTCCCCAACCAATGAGTGTAACCGGGCTAAGGCTATCATGCCAATGAATGAGTGCAGCTGGACTATTATGCCAGCCTGTCCATGAGAGAAGCAAGACTTTCTCAGCCTTAACAACATGTTCTCAGAACAGCAGTATAGTCATTCAGTCTTCCTCCTTCCTTTTCTTGTTCCTTCACAGGGACCAGATTTACATCATCATACTTTTTGCCTCCTCAAGGCCCACCCTTGCTTTCCTTGACAGACGCTGCTCTTAACTGATGTCTTAAACACTTAATCTTGACTTGGTGTCTGTTTCTGAAAAGATCTGGGTCAGAACAAGTGATATGAATGGTAGAGCACCAACTGGAAATCTTAAAAAGCTGTGTTCCCAGCAGGAAGAAATATGTGTTTGGGAAACAAGAGGTGGTTGCAAAAGTTGGCTGCTAACTGTCACTCCCACTTACCCACTTGACGATTTTGTGTTTCTTGCCCTTGCAGCTCTGGGCTCATGGCAGTTGTAGGGGAAACTTATTGCCACCAGACACAGCAAGGGTCCCAGGACTACAAGCTGCACCCAACACCAAGAGAATGCTGGACCATGTGTGTTCAATAACCAGCAAGTGAGGGCTCCTTATACTAATTAGCACTGATCAGCATAAGGCAAAAAGCTGATCTACATAGTGGATGAAGGCTGGACTACATATTTAAGCCATAATGTCTTATGGCCTAATGGATGAAAATACAGGGCAGAGAGTGTAGGGCAGGATGTCAATGGAAGGAGTAATCTGTTGTTATTCTCAGTTGCTACATAAGTGTTTCTGGCCAGACAAGAATTCTATGCAGGGACCATTAGGATCACTGTCAATCTCCTGAATCTAGATAATGTATCTTATGTAGAGTGTCTAACATATATGCAATCAATAAACATTGGTTAAACAAATGAATTAAAAAATGAATGCTTCTCTTCTGACAATCTTTTTATGACCCATGATAAACCCAAATACTATTTCCTTATGTAAGAAAAAAAAAAACTCTCATTTTTCCATCATACCCTTTGAGACTTGATTTCCTGCTTCAAGGAATAATTACATTCTTTTCTTTTTAAACCTACCCAATATATTCATAACCAACTGAATTTCAAACAATACACTGAAATGCTCTAATACTTAACCGTATCCAAAGCATCTGAGATGCATTGTTTCTTGATGGGCTTGACCAATTACTATTAGGGGATCCCAATGTAACAGAGGGGGATAGTCTTCAGATTTGCCTTCTTAAGAACACTTATCATCTATAGGTCAGAGTGCAGACGAAAAGAAATGTATACTACAACAATGATAAAAGTCCCCAACCCTGATTTGGACAATGTGAACTGAAATCTAAAATCATACCTCCTCCAACTTCTAGCTCTAAAAAAGTCATCTTAATTCTCTGAATCTTCACTTTCTCAGGTGTAAAATGGCTCTCATAAGTGTCACCATCTGACACTAGAAGACTGTTATGAGGATTGCCTGTAAATGCTATCTAAATACAAAAAATGCTACCAATGGCTGTCACTACTATGACATTTATACTATGTCAGGTTCTATTCTAAATGCATTGAATAACTAACAACTCATATGGTTATATAATTAGGAACTAATAATATTCCCATTTTACAAAGTAGAAAATTAAAGAATAGATTAAGCTACTTTCCCAAGATCAAACAATGAGTTGATGGAAATGTTGGGATTTCAATTCAGACACAGCTCATGTTTTTAGCTATTCTATCATGTTGGCTATTAATAAATACAAAAAATGCAGGGTATTGTAATTATAATATAAATGCTTAATGTAACATCGCACACATTGGAATTGATGTTTAAAAGATACACTAGAAATCAGGATTTACAAATAAAATGCCAACTTGTACTGACCGGACTTCAGCTGCTGTCTATGTGGTATCATCTCTTAGTCCCAAGAAGAGCTCTCTAAGCTCCTTCTTTAGAAGATGAAGTCTGCCAAGCTCTCTGGCTTAGGATGGTTCTAGTTGCTCTCTGAGAAGCAGTGACAGTCCTGCTCTTGAGCACCACGTGAAATTCCTCAATGCTTATGGTTGGGAGGGGAGGACTCTAGCAGGGGGGAGAGAGAGAGTCCAGGGATTGTCCAGCACAAACAACTGACTGAACAGTAACTTTGAGATATAAGAGAAAAGATAATGAAAACGACCCAAATCATGAGATTGTTTCTATTGGCTTTTTCTGTTTTGAAAAGGAGAATAAAAATAACAATAAAAACAATGGTATAAAATTTCAAAACAAGATTGTAGGAGAGAAACAATGTTCAGTACATTGTACATTGTTATCTTCAAAGTAGTTGCTCATAATACAAGGTATAGGGGTGTGTGGGAGAGCTTCCGGCTACCCTGCACCTATGGGACCTCTCTATCCAAATCCAGGCATGCCACAGTGAGTGAAACCCTCTGCTGAGCCCTCGGGACACACCCATCACTCAGGAGCCCCCTGCCACCACACCCACTGAGTGAGTGAAAACTTCTGCCACATTCTCAGGACCCCCAGATCCAGCCCAAGCCCAGGCCCAGCGAGTGTGTGGGAGAGCTACCCCTCTCCCCTACACCTCTTGTCCCATTCAGACCCAGCTCAGGTCTGTCATACAGTCCTGGGGTGAAATTCTGCAGCTACAGTCACTGTAGAGAAAGTAGGGGACAGAACTACCTACCCAGTCAAGGAACAGAACATCTTGCCAGACGGGAACAATAGGGACACTTCCAAAGGATGCAGCAGGAAGAAGGTGAGCACAGAACCAGACCCAAGCCAGGCACAACTGGATGAATTAAAACTTTGCAGATCTACACCTGAATTTCAGTCAGTGTTAAGGTTATATTTACACCAAAGTTCTACAACAAAAGTCAGAGGACAGTGCTAAACAAAATGACAATGAGAAGGAGCAAAATGCAATCTCGAACCCCAAACCACCCATAACAAGTGCATAGGCCACTAGCACATAACAAACTGGGAATCACACAGTTGAGATCAATGAACCAATAGCATCTGAAATAAAGAAAGAACTGCAGAAAGGTATAAAGAAACTCAGATCAGAAATAAAAAAAAAAGAAACCTCTGAATTAATAACATCAGAAGTAAAATATCAAATGCAGAATGTATGGAGGAAACCCAATCTTAAAAAAATTCTGCTGTGAAAGAATTAATAACTGCTTCTAAAAAAGACATTGATAAAAAAAAATAGAGGAGATTAGAAAAATGACAGATCCCTTGAATGAGCAATACAGGAAAGGAATAGATCACATGAAGCAGTCTCAAAGAGATATAGAGGAACTTAAAATCTCAATTACAACCTTGCAAAACCATTTGAGTGAAAGTGAAGACAGAGTTTCAGATCTTGAAGACGCTGGTGCAGCTGGTGGAAAAACTAAGAAAATATCTCTTAAAAACAGCTAACATGCAGGAAAAAATAATTCAACACCTGTAAGACGATGCAAAGATGAACAATGTGCGACTAATAGGTGTCAATGAAAAAGAAGGAAGTAATACAAATGATATTAAAAAATATGAGCAAAAGCAGTACCAGAAATCTTCCCAAATATGAGGAAACAATCTGACATCCAGTAACTGAGGCATACAGAACTCCAAATAACTTCAACTCAATTAAAAACACACCGAGACATATAATAGTCAAGATCTCAGAAAGCCAGCACAAGAATAATATAATGAAAGCCACTAGAGAAAAGAAAAGATCACATTTAAAGGAAAACCCATCAGAATTATGGCAGACTTCTCTTCACAAACTATGAAGGCAAGAAGAGCATGGAGCAGAGTACATCAAGTCCTCTATGAAAACTAATTCCAGCCCAGATATTATACCCTACAAAACTCTCTTTCAAGTTTTTTTGAGAAGTGCAATACTTCCACGACAAAAAACAACTAAAGAATTTCATGATGACAAAGCGAACTCTACATAAACTACTGAAAGATGTTCTAGAAAAGGTCCAAAATTATCAGAACTCCACAAACAAGAACAGAAGGAACCTACTAAATAGGGCAAACAATTAAACACAGGACAAAAATGAGAAAACAAGCGTAGGCAAATAACATGTCAATTGTAAGTCCATATATCTCAATTCTAAGCCTTATTGTAAATGGACTCAGTTCACCAATTAAGAGAAATAGACTGGCACAGTGGATTAGGAAACAAAATCCAACAATATGCTGTATACAAAAAATACACTTAACTCATAAAGAAATTCATAGGCTGAAAGTCAAAGGATGGGAAATGATACCACATGCCCCAGCACCTCATAAAAAAGCAGGGGTAGCAGTCCTGTTCTCAGACAGTACCAATTTCAAACCAAGAACAATCAAACTAAATAAAGAAGACCACTATATACTAGTTAGGGGAAAAATTCAAGAGGAAGAGGTAACACACATAAATCAGTATGCACCAAACACAGGAGCACCAAACTATATAAGACAAATCTTAAAGGACATGAAAAATCTAATATCCAAGACCAAAATCCTAACAGGAGACATGAACACCCCCTTATCACAAAAAGATAAGTCAACCAGACAAAAAATTAGCAAAGAAGTAGCTGAACTGAACCAGAGCCTGGAACAAATGGACTTAGTGGACATATACAGAGTGTTCAACCCAACCACAGCTGAAAACACATTTTTTTTCAGCTGCACATGGGTCATTCTCTAAAATAGACCACATATTAATATATAGGTTATGCTTCACTATGTGAAAGAAAACAGAAATTATCCCATGCATATTATCTGACCACAGTGCAATTAAACTGGAAGCAAACGATAAAAGAAACCAGAAAACCCCCATAAAGACATGGAAATTAAACAACACCCTACTCAGCAATCAATGGGTCATAGAAGAAATTAAACAAGATATTCAACAATTTCTACAACTCAATGAAAATTCCAGCACAACTTATCGGAATTTATGAGATGCAATGAAAGCAGTTCTCAGAGGGAAATTTATAGCTGTGAACTCACACATTAGGAAAATAGAATGGGAACAAATAAACACTCTTATGCTGCACCTCTAACAACTGAAAAGGAAAAGGAAACAAAAGCCAGAGCCCAAAGATGGGAAGAAATCATAAAGATTACAGCAGAAATTAATTCAATTGAGATGAAGGAAACAGTTCAAAGAATTAATTAGTTAAAAGGCTGGTTCTTGGAAAGACTAAATTAAATCGATAAGCCCCTAGGTAACCTCATCAAAAAGAGGAAAGAAAAAATTCAAATACAAGCAATAAGGAATGAAAAGGGTGTAATCACCACAGACTCAATGGAAATTCAGAAGATTATCAATAGCTACTTTGAGAATCTTTACTCTCACAGAATAGAAGACACAGATGAAATGGACAGATTCATAGAAAGGTACAAATTACCAAAACTGACTCAATAAGATGTAACAACTCTCAATAACAGCCAATGAAATATGCTATGTAGTTGAAAAAAAAAAAAAAAAAAAAAACCTACCAACAAAGAAAAAGCCAGGTCCTGATGGATTCACAGCAGGATTCTACAAGAAATTACAGAAAGTAGACTCCTGAAACTCTTCAATGAAATTGAAAAAGAAATAATCCTCCCAAAAATCATTCCTGGAGGCAAGTATTATTCTATTACCAAAACCAGGGAAAGACACAATGAAAAAAGAAAACTACAGGTGAATCTCTCTTGTGAACATAGATGCAAAATCCTCAATAAAATCCTAGCAAATAGAATACAGAAAATCATCTAGAAGGTTACCACCTTGACCAGGTAGGATTCATCCCACAGATGTAAGGATGGTTCAACATTAGCAAATCTACAAATGTAATCCACTATATCAATGGAGTGAAAACTAAAAAATACATGATCATTTCAATTGATGCAGAAAAGGCTTTTCACAAAGTCCAACACTCATTCATGTTGAAAATCATACAAAGAATTGGAATAGATGACCTCTAGTTCAATCTGATAAAAGTCATTTATGAAAACCCAACAGCTAACATAATTCTAAATAGAGAAAAACTGAAACCTTTTACTCTCAGATCTAGTACAAAATAAGGATGTCCTCTATCATCCCTCCTATTCAGTATAGTTCTGCAATCATTAGCTAGAGCCATTAGACAAGAAACAGAAATAAAGGGAATGAGAATAGGTAAAGAATAAGTTAAATTATCATTATTTGCAGGTGACATGATACTTTACTTGGAAGACCCAAAAACCTCCACCAAGAAGCTACTAGAATTGATACACAAATTCAGTATCATAGCAGGTTGCAAAGCCAATACCAAAGTCAATAACATTCCTCTACACAGATAACAGACGAACTCAGAAGGAAATTAT
>PVKA01012241.1:38648-58525 GCA_004027165.1 Ctenomys sociabilis
AAAGATGTCCATACTTCCAAAACTGCTGTACAGATTCAGTGCAATCTCTATCAAACTGCCACCAACATACCTCCCAGACCTAGAGAAATCATTCCTAAAATTTATTTGGAACCAGAAAAGACCTAGAATAGTAAAGGCAATCCTGGGTAACAAAGACAAGGCAGTAGGCATTACAATTCCTGACTTGAAATTATACTACAAGGCTACTGTGATAAAATCAGCATGGTACTGGCAATAAAATAAACCTGAGGATCAATGGAATACACTAGAAAACACAGAAGCCTCTATGGACATACTCATCCACCTTATCTTTGACAAAGGGGCCACATAGGCTCACTGGAAGAAAAATAGCCTCTTTAACAAATGGCCCTGGAAAAACTGGATCTCCTTATGTCAAGAACTGAAACTTGGTGTACTAAGCCATGTACTAAGCTAACATCAAAATGGATTAAAGATCTAAGCATTAAAACAGAACACTAAGCAGTAGGAACTCTTGAAGGTATAGAGGTAGACAAAGAGTTCATTAACAAACCTGAAATTGCATGGGTAACACTTGAAAGAATTGATGACTGGGACCTCTTCTTGTTGAGAAGTTTTTGCACCTCAAAAGAAATTACCAACAAAATGAAAAGACAACCCACAAATTTGGAAAAAATATTGACAAATAAGCACTCAGACAAAGGTCAGCTCTCTAGAATTTATAAAGAACTAAAAATAGGACCCCTAAATTTAAAGACCCAATCTAGAAATGGGCATCTGAGATGACCACACACTTCACAGAGGACGAAACTAAAGAAGCAAATAAATATATGAAAAAATGCTCCACATCACTAGCCATCTATGAAATGCAAATTAAAACAACACTGAGATATCATCTCACTCCAGAAAGAATGGATATCATAAAGAAATTAACCAACAACAAATGTTGGAGAGGCTGTGGGGAAAAAGGAACCCTTCTCCACTGCTGTTGGGAATGTAGACTGGTGCAACCATTGTGGAAATCAGTGTGGAGACTCCTTAAAAGACTAGGATTAGAAATCCCATTCAAATCAGCTATTCCTCTACTTGAAATTTTCCCAGAGGATGTGAAAACATCATATCATAGTGATATATGTGTGCCTATGTTTATAACAGCACAACTTGTGATAGCCAAATCTTGGAAACAACCAAGATGCCCATCACCTGAGGAATGGATGAAAAAGATGTGGTATTTTTATACAATAGAGTATTACTCAGCTATAAAGAATAATAAACTTGAAGCCTTAATATTTAAGTATATGTCACTTGAACATATACTCATAAGTGAAATAAAACAGACTCACATGTGTAAATACATAGTCTCCCTAGTATAAGAACTGAAAAACAGAAATACAAATAGAAAGATATAACATAGTTGAAAGGAAAGGGAGACCTTGAGGACTAGACAATGAAGACAGAACATGGAAATGAGCTAGGAAAGATGACAGGGGCAAAGGCACCCATTTATATGTACAAGATGTGTAGTGCAATGATCCTGAGAATCTTCAGAAAATATTCGAAGCTAGCCGTTAATTGGAAGGATTCTCGCCCTGCCTAACTGTAAACTAAGCAACTGCACTGAAGATGGCAATGTGTAATAGAAGGGTCATGCTTGGATTGCCATTCATTCCGGTCTTCTGAATATGTGCTGCTTGTTATGACATGCCAGTTGCTGCCATGCTGTCTCTTGGGTAGAGGTTTGTTTAAAAAGGAAGGGGATGGTGAATGAAGGCAGGAAATAGGAAAAAGGGTGTTGTGGGACTGTCTTGCTACAAAGCTGTATATGGTTAGACTTCTAAACTTATGTGTAAAAATATGTAATTGTTTATTCCTATTTTTTAAATATATTTTAATTTAAAAATTTTTTTCATCATATTCTGTAGGGACTTAAAGTTTAACATATCAATACTTGATGAAAAATACTTGTTCCATGTTATGGCTAAGATGTTTGATATTCAGGCAGATAGTGAAGTTAAGCTGAACAGGCTAGGTTGTAGGGTTATAACAATAAGCTTCTCTTTCTGGAGGGCTAACAACCTAAGTTTGCAGACCAAAAATTAGAGAAAAAAGAGGGCTGCAAGGACAGCCAACATTTTGGTCCTAGGCTTTCAAGGTCGGTGAAGACTCAGGACATAGGAGAACCTGTATACTGTAACATCATGCAACTCAGTCCTGTCCCAAATTTTCTAAACAAGGAGATTATGGGGCCACTGAGGAAAGTGATGAGTAATGTAGAGTGGCCTAAGGAGAGTCACACGGAGAGAAAACATTCTCTCAGGCTTTCACAGATAGCTAATTGATCAAGCAATGGCCGTGACTCATCCACATGGCTGACACTGTCAAAAGATCTACAAACCATGGTCCAGGGTTTCAAGATAAATCCTGAGGGGATTTGACTGACCTTATCAAATACAAAATACTAATATGGACTACTGGACTATTTTGGAATATTTTGCTGAATTTACACACCTATTATATTTAAATGACAAAACTAAACAAAAAAAAGGAGATACAAGTGAACCACCATTTTGTATCTGTATATTCAAAATAGTTAAGATATACAGTTACATTCTCTTAATTCAATGAAGAGAGGGGTTTGTTCTAATAGTGGTTGTAAACAGGATATCATGTCTACACCTTGTACAATGAACAATCACTAAGAAAACAATATAAAATGTATTAATTATTGAAAGTGTCCTACTAATTTGATTTGAAACTGTCTCTTTGCTATTTGTTTCTCAATAAAATTATGGAAAAATAAGGTATAGGCATAAAACACCAATCAAGTAGTACAGGCATAAGACTTTCTTTTCAATGAACTAATAGCAATTAGTAGTATACCTATCTTAACTATCTTGCAGCTATAAATATATCTATATCTATCTATCTATCTATCTATCTATCTATCAGATAGATAGATAGATAGATAGATAGATATACATTTTTTCCCTTTTGCCCTCCTTTGTTTCTCCTCTTCCCCATTCCAGTTTTTCTTTCCCCTTGAGAATTTTCTTTCCATTTCAAAATGAGTATTGTACATTTAGGCTTACTCTTTCAGCTTCTTACACTAGGGAAACACTAGTACAGTGTTTGCACATATGTGAGACTTGTTTTTTTCTCTTGTAAGTATGGACTCAAATTGCACCTGTATCCCTATAAATGTCTCAAGTTTATCCTTTATATCTGAGTAATACTCCACATCATTTTTATCCATTCCTCAGTTGATGGGTATTTGGGCTGTTTCCAAGAATTAGCTATGAGATACTGTGCTTCTATACAAGGCAAGAAACATGACATAGACAAAAATCTGTAAATTTTAGTAACCCTATCAAAAAAGGAGTTGCTGTTCTCAAACCATGTACTTCAGATACTTTCTTTTCTATATATTTCTTTGTCGGGAAGCACCATTTTGAATTTGTATATACAGTATAGTTAGGATAGATATGCAGCTACTTTTGCTTAATTCTATGAGAAGAAAGATTGATAGTAATTGTGTTTGGGCAGGATAACCTATCTGCTTCTTATACTATGGATAACCACTAGGAAGATAACAATGTAAAATGTATTAGTTATTGAAACGGTCCTATTAAAAATAAATAAAACAAAATTATATTTCTTTGTCTCTTCCTACTTCTATTCAAGTCGTTTTGCATTAAATGAGCTGTGATTGCCTTTTTCTGTACCATATTTATTGTGCACTTGCTCTTTTTCTATACTACATTAAAAGGTCTTAATGGAAGGTGTAGTTTCCCTGCAGAATTCTGTGGCTGGCAAACTGCTGGCTCATAGGAAAAACTACATAAATATATAAGGAACTGATAATTTAGTTTTGACAAAAAAAAACTCTAATAGATATGGATGTACTTTTGTTCCCTCCTGACTTTTAGAAAAATTTATTTAAACATAGATGTAACAAAATGTAAGTTTTCATTGGACAAATAATCTACTAGACATAGGCATGGTAGATAGACAACAACAGACACTAAGCAGATTGACCTTGTTTGGATCTAGGAAAGGTCAGTAAGTAGGTAAATCAATCCAACATGAAGAAAGAAGAAGAAGCAGAAGAAGCAGAAGAAGAAGAAGCAGAAGCAGAAGCAGAAGGAGAAGGAGAAGGAGAAGGAGAAGGAGAAGGAGAAGGAGGAGAAGGAGGAGGAAAAGAAGAAGCAGAAGGAGAAGGAGGAGGAAGAGGAGGAGGAGGAAGAAGAGGAGGAAGAGAAGGAGAAGGAGAAAGAGAAGGAAGGAGAAGAAGAAAAGGAGAAGAAGAAGAGGAAGAGGAAGAAGGAGGAGGAAGAGGAGGAGAGGGAGAAAGAAGGAGAGGGAGAAAGAAGAAAAATGAGGGGGGAATCATGAATTGGGTGTACATGGATTGTTTGGAGGAAGGAAAGGTGTAATAAAATCTTGAAATCCTATGATCACAGAATCTTCCAACTGGAAAGAGCTGTGAAATAATATCACCCAACACTTCATTTTGTAGATAGGAAACTTGTGCAACTGCCTGCAAGAAGTTCTGGATCTGGGAACCAGGAAGATCAAGGAAGCAACTTAGATACCTCAAGACTAAGATCACCTTAAAATTGATTGGAGAGGGATAACTCATGTGTGTTATTTCTCATATGTTCACACCTTGGCCTCGAATTATTTCTTGATAATTATCTTCCTAAAAACTTCCTCGTCCTTCCAGTCCTTTCTCCAATGCAAGCTTTCATGTGAGGGCTCCCCCAGCTCCCCAGGTTTGGCCACTCTGTCTCCAGTCTTCTTGGGTTTGTACCCACTTCTGGTGTATGCCATATCATGCTTCATGAAAGTCTTGTAAGAAGAAACCATATATCTATCCCCAGTGTCAGGCACAGTTCCTTCTGGCTTCTCTATACATGCTGAAAAAAAGAACTAACAAATGAAATAATGAGCCATTTGAATTTGTTCTTTGATCATGGACCATAAAATACAGGAAGATCATGAACTCATATGGTAGAGAAGAGTTAAGTACTGCAATTTATGTTAAATAGAACACACTGGACTTAATAATACATATTTCTTATATATATACACATGTAGATTGCACTAGACCTCCTTTTGTTTTTATGAAGAAATTTGTTTTTAACAATGATTGCCCTATAAAAAATTTCCCCCTGTCTCTCATGCTAGAATTCTTACATTCTCTTTTATTTCTTTTCCCCTATAACCTAGATAACCAAATCTATCTAGTGAATCTTCTAACTAGTGAGGCTTACTGTTTACCTCTGCTCACTAGAATGTAAGCCTCAAGAGGCCAGAGATTTCTGCCTATTTTGTTCATTGTTGTACTCTAGTCATCCAGAAGACTAGCAAGTGTTTACTTAGCATCTGTATTTGTTGAGTGAGTGAGTGAATGAACGAATGAATGAATGATCATATGGATTAAAGGGTCTAAACAGTTTAGCATGGTGCATACCTTCTCTCCCGGTATATTTATCATCTCCCTTCACATCTCTTCTGGGTCTGTTATAGCGATTTTTTTTTCTGAATCGGGGATTGAACTCAGGCCCCTGCACTTGCCAGGGAAGCACTTATTCTACTGAGCCATCTCCCTGGCCCTATAGTAATTCTTGATTGAGAGTAATTTCTCTTTCTTACCCCTGACAATGTCTGGAGACACATTTGGTTATTACAACTTTGAGTTGGGAAGGATACTTCTGGAATCAAGTGGTATCTATTGTTAAGCATCCTATAACATGTAGTATAAGCCCAAAGCCTGCCCCAAATTTGTTCAATTTAAAATATTAGTAATGATCAAATTGAGAAAACCCTCTTCTATCCAATGCCCTGTAATATGTACTCCGACAACACTGGATTATTTGTAGTTCTAATTTTTTCTCCTGAAAATAAAAGTAAATCATACAAAAAATAAGTCTTTTATGATGCGGTGCATGGTGCTTGCAGTACTTTCAATGCCTTCCTTATTTTGTTTATCTGATAAATGTCTAATTACTCATTGTTCAATCCTCAGCTCCTGCACCATCTTTTTCTAGAATCATGTCTAGCCCCTCAATGTTGATTGGAGTGCTTCTTCTTCTGAACCTCATGAGAATCATTCTAATCCCTCTTGTTCACCATTTAAACACATAACTGCACTTGTAATTGCATTGATCTGTCTTTCTACCTTGCACCATGGCCAACATAAAGTAGGCATTATGTTTATTCTTAAATCTCTAGTAAGGAGCACAAATCCTGGGAAATAGAAAGTGATTGATAAAATCTATTTGAATAAAGGAATAAATCTTTTGAATGGTAGAGATACTACATAATTTTCTTTAAGTTGCCTCCATTACAAATTATTCCCTGTCATCTCTGAATTATTCTGAGTTCTTATATCATAAATTGCATTCGTGGCATCCTATTATCAATTACCATCTAATTATTTTCACCAAACAAACCTTACCCACTATGCAAATGGAACATTTGAGATCATACGTTCTTCTTAGCTCTCTTCTGCATGTTTGGCACTGAGACAGAGACTCAATAGCTATTTGATAGGCCTTGAGTAACTTTGACCAGAAAGCATGAACAGAATCATAGAAAATTAAATTAGTTTAACAGACATGTGGAGAAATCTGTCTGGCAAGCTGGCCCTAGGCAGGCACTGAGGGCCTGGCAGTCTCTGGGTTGAAGTGGATCTGATGCAGTTGCCTTTGAAATATCAGTGTAATTCTTTAGAGACCTAGAAAAATAGTCCTAAACGTCATATGGAATTAGAAAAGACCCTGAATAGCAATCAATGCTGGAAACATCACAACACTCAATGTAAAATATATTATAGAGCTGGGCATAACAGCACATTCCTGTGATCTCAGCACTCTGGGAAGCTGAGGCAAGAGAATCCCAAGTTTGATCCTAGTCTGGGTAATTTAATAAAACACTGTTTCAAAATTTTTCAAAAAAGGCCTGAGAATGTAGGTTGGTGTGAAGGATGTGGGTTTGGCCCTTACTACCATGAAAAAATGCATGTGTGTATATGATTTATAATATATATACTTTATTATATATGTATGTTTATATATATTATTGTATCTACAATATGTATTTGTACTGTAGAGCTATTGCACAAAACAACAACATAAAATTGGAATAGACACCTAGACCAATAGAATATAATGGAGGGCAGTAATAAATCAAATCAACCATGACTTTCTGATTCTTTACAAAGGTGCCAAACCTATACCTTGGAAAAAGACAGCCTCATTATCAAGTAGTACTAGGAAAACTGAATACCCATCTGCAGCAGATTGAAACCACATTCCTATTTTCTCCTTGTATAAAAATCAAATAAAAATGTATAAAAGAGCTAAATGTAAGCCCTGAAATTTTGAAACCATTGGAGGAAAATATAGGAGAAACATTTCAATACATAGGCAATGTCTTCCTAAAAAGGTTTCTGATACTTCAGGGAATTATAGGAGTAATTAATTTATGGACCTGTATCAAATGTAAAACTGTGGGGAAAATGAAGAAATTCACAGAGTGAATAGATAGCCCACTAAATAGGAGAAAATGTTTGCCAATTATTTGCTTGGCAAAGGACTCATTTCCAGAATGTATAACTAAGAAAAAGAAAAACCACTAAAGAATAAATAATTCAATCAAGTAGGTAGATGACATAAACAGACAGGTCTCATAAGAAGCATGAAAAATGAGGGGCTGGGGATTTACCTCAGTAGTAGAACACTTGCCTAGAAAGCTAGAAGCCCTGGATTCAATCCTCACTGCCAAAACCAGAAAATAAATCTCAGCTGTAAAACAAATACAGGCTCAGGGGGACCCAGTTTGATCCCTGGTACCACATATCACATGCATAATAGCCATGGCCCCAGGGCAGGGTGAGCTGGCCCCCCAAAAAAAACCAAAAAAAAAAAAAAGGCAGGAAGTATGAAAAATGAATAAATACATAGGGCCAGTGAGATAGCTCAGCAGACTAAAGTGCCTGCTTAGGCAAGTGCAGGGACCTCAGTTTGATCCCCAGCACCACATGCTACCCCAGCGCCACCTCCAAGGCAGGCTGAGCTGGCCAAAGTCTGGGCACAGTGGCGCATGCCTATAATCCCAGTATTGGGGAGGCTGAAAGCAGGAGAATCACCCTGAGTCTGAACTCCATAGTGAGGTCCTGCAACAACCAAATACATTAAAAAAATGGATATGTATATTTTTAAAGTACAACATTCTAGTCATCAGTGAAATGTAAATCAAAACTGAATTGAAATTTCCCATATCAGATTAATAAAGGCTGGTGAGGATATGAGGGGAAAAAGAAGATTTGTACACAGTTCTTGGAACTGTAAACTAGTACAGCCTCTCTAAAACTCAGTTCAGGAGATCCACATAAAAAATACCATTATAGCACTAACATACCCAGAACATAGCTGAAGAGTGGATGGCCCCTGATCCACCCATTTAAGAATTTAGTCCACATGTCATAACAATATCTTCATACCTATGTTTACCACAACACTTTCCACAATAGATAAGTTATGGGATCAGCCTAGGTACCCATTGACAGATGACAGGTAGATAGGCAGAGACAGAGACAGAGACAGACAGAGGCAAAGAGGCATGGTGGAGAGATAGATGATGGATACATAGATTGATTGGTAGATCATAGATAGGATAGACAAGAACAGAATCATGTGTCATTTTCAGGAAAATCAAGTAATCCTGTTAAGCAAACAAAGCAAGATTCAGAAAAACAAATATCATATATTTCTTTCATACATAGAATCTAAAACATACAAAGAGATGAATGAACAAATAATGGCATTTGGTGGAATGGAGACCATTAGAGAAGAGGAGGAGAGTGGGGAGGGGATGATAATTATGGGGCAAATATGATCAAAGTATATAATATGAGTGAATGAAAATGTCACAACAAAACCATTATTCTATATAATTAGTATGTGCTACGAAAAAAGAAAGAGAAGAACTTTGGAGGAATCTGGGTGGCCTGAGGTATTAGTAAGCTCTGAAACTTAGGCCCCAGCATAGAGGTGTGGAGCTTGTGCTGGTACAGGTCTAACCTTTTAAGAACTTAGGAAGACACTGGGTGGCCCACAGGACTCTGGAGAGCTGCAATCTGTGGGCCCAGTATGCACAGGCATGGAACTTCTCTGGCCCCTGGTCCATCCATTTAAGAGTTTAGGAGGACTCTAGGTGGGCTGTGGGACTTTGACAAGCTGCTCCACTTGGCTTCCAGAGCGCAAGTGTAGAGCTTGCCATGATCAAAATAGATCTACACCTAGCCACATAATAATGAAAATCTCAGAAGCTCAACAAAAAAAATAGAATATTAAAATCATTAGAGAAAACAAACAGATGACCTACAATGGAAAACATGTGAGCATCATGGCAGATTTCTCAACACAAGCCATCAAATCAAAAAGAACTTGAAGTGAAGCATTGCAGGTCCTAATAGAAAGTAACTTACAACCCAGATTGATGTACCCTGCAAAACTATCAAATTCAAATTCAGTGACTAGATTAGTTCCTACCATGACAAAGAACAACTGAAGAAATTTATGAGCACCAGATGAACCCTACAAAGAGTACTGACAGACATTCTAGAAAGAGATAGAAACAACTACAGCTTCAAGAAAACAGAAAGGAAGCAAGAAACAAAGAAAGTAATTAAAAGGAGAGAAAGAATACGGAACCTATAGCAAGAAAATAACATGACAAAGATAAGCCAATACAGTCAATTATAATCATCAATGTAAAGTGCCTCAATTCACCAATCAAAAGAAACAGACTAGCAGAGTAGATTAAGAAACAAAATCCAACAACATGCTGAATGCAAGAAACACATTTAACTCAAAAGAAAATGCACAGATTAAAAGTTAAAGAATGGAAAATAATTTGCCATGCCACAGAATATAAAAAAAAAGCAATGGTAGCTATTCTGGTTACTGATAATATCAATTTCAAGCCAAAAATCATTCAAAAAAATAAAAAAATGACAGTACATATATGTTAAGGGGGAATTGCAAGAGGACAAGATAATAATTACAAATACAAATGAACCCAATGTAGGAGCACCCACCTACATAAGACAAATCTTAACAGACATGAAAAATCTAATGAGCAATAATCCAATTGTAATGGGGGACTTTAAAATGGACTTTGTGACCACTGTCACAAAGAGGCAGGCAGACTAGGCAAAAAATCAGTAAATAAATAACAGAATTAAGTCAAACTTGTGAAGAAATTACCTATATTTGCTAGATCTTCACACAGAGATTTACCCAGTAACAACAGAACATACATTCTTCTCAGCTGCACATGGAACATTTTCCAAAATAGACCATATTCTAACACAAAGAGCACTCTTCAGTAAATGCAAAGGAATTGAAATTATTCTGTGCATACTATCTCACTGCAGTGCATTGAAACTGGAAATTATTGATAAAAGAAACTACAAAACACCATAAACACATGGAAATTAAATAACTCCTTCCTACACAATCAGTGAACCACAGAAGAACTTAAAGAAATTAAAAAATATTTACAATCAAACAAAAATGCAGACACAACTTATCAAAAAATGTGGAATACAATGAAAGCTATCTTAAGAGGAAATTTTGTGGAGACAAATTTGCACATTAGCAAAACACAACAAGCCCAAATAAATAATTTTATGCTGCATCTCAATGTCCTAGAAAGAGAAGAGTAAATCAAGCCTAAAGAAGGCTGGAAATTATAAAGATTAGAGCAGAAATCAACACAATGGAGATGAAGAAAATAATACAAAGAATAAATGAATCAAAGAGTTGGTTCTTTGAAAGAACAAATAAAATTGATAAACCCCTATCCAAACTAGTCAAAAACAGAAAGAAAAAAATCAAAATTTATACAATAAGGAATGAAAAGGGTGATATCACTACAGACACTAGTGAAATTCAGAATATCATCAATACCTACTTTTAAAATCTTTATTCACACAGGATGGAGAACACAGAGGCAATGGACAGTTTCTTAGATATCCATGAAATGTCAAAGCTGAGTCAAAAAGATATACAAACTCTGAATAACCTTATAATGGGAAATAAAATTGAAAATGTAATTTAAAAATCTACCAACAAAGAAAAGCCCAGGAGAGCAGCTTGCTGTGTGACTGGGCAGCAGAACTCAGTGCAGAGCAGATCAGTGAGTGGCTTGGGATGCCAAACTCAGCTCAGAGAAGCTTGGTGTGTGACTAGGTGGCAGAACTCAGGGCAGAGCAGTTCAGTGTGAGACCCAGTGGGGCTAAACCCAGTGCAGAGCAGCTTGGTGAGTGGCTCAGCAGGTGGAACTCAGCAGTGAGTTGCTTGGCATGTCATGGGATGGGAGGAATTCAATGGCATTGTCCTGGGAGGAGGTGCTGACGCCAGTAAACTGAGGCACACTGCTAAGCCCAGTGAGGCCCAGACTAAAGCCCAGACCTATGTGAAGATCCTGATGGCACAGAGGCAGCAGGAGACAACTTAGATGAATGACAGCGCCTGGAAGACTCTAGGACGGAGAACAGTGCCAAGTGGAAATTAATACCATAATCTCAATAGAGAAGGAAAAATCTTGGGACACAACAAAATAAGAATCTCTGACACAGAAGAGATACCTAAAGAACAAACTCTTTACAGAGAGGTTCTGATTCCAATGATACAGCTTCCTACAACCAAATTTTAACAAAAATGTAACACAGAAATCAAAGTACTTCTCTCTGAAATAGAAAATGACAAAACAAAGGAGCAAAATGCAATTTCAGGTTCTGAGCCCAAATTCAGGAGATGTGAATATAGAAGAAATTTGAAGTCATACACCTGAAATCTAAGGAATAATAGAAACAGAAATAAAGAAACAACTGCAGATGGGTATAGAGGAAATCAGATCAGAAATACTCTCCAAGGTTAAAAAAAAAAAGAAAAAAAGATAACTGTAATGCAAGAATTACTAAATGTTTCTAAAGAAGACACTGATAAAAAATAGAGAATAGGAAAATGATGCAAATCTTAGATGAGTAATATAAGAAAGAAATAGAACATATAAAGCAGATTCAAAGACATATACAGGAAACTTAAAACTTCATTAAAAATTGATAAAACTGTTGAATGAAAGTGAAGATAGACTTTCAGAGCTTAAATACATCATTGCAGCTAGTGAAAAAGGTAAGGAAAGATCTCTTAGAAACAAGATCCAGGAAATAGTAATTCAACAGCTGCAAGACAATGCAAAGATGAACAACATAAGACTAATAAGCATCAATGAGAATGAAGGAGCCAAAACAATGTAAAAACAATATAGGCAGAAGTAATAACAGAAAACTTCATAAATATGAGGAAAAACTCTGACATTCAGTAACGAGGCATTTAGAACTCCAAATACTATCAACCCAATTAAATATGCACCCAGACATATAATGATCAAGATCTCAGATATTCAGCACAATAACAATGTACTAAAACCTGTTAAAGAAAAAAAAGATCACATTAAAAGGAAAACCCATCAGAATAACTCCAGATTTCTCATCACAAACCATCAAGTCAACAAGAGAGGAAGCATCATCAGTCTCTCTTCTGACTGCCATCATGTCTTAAGTCAGAGTCTCCCAAGGAGCCTGACCAGCTACGGAAGCTCTTCATTGGAGGGCTGAGCTTTGAAACAACTGATGAAAGTCTGAGGAGCCATTTTGAGCAGTGGGAAACACTCAAAGACTGCACGGTAATGAGAGACCTGGACACCAAGCCTTCCAGGGGCTTTGGGTTTGTCACTTACGCTGCTGTGGAGGAAGTGGATGCAGCCATGAGTGCAAGGCCACACAAAGTGGATGGAAGAGTTGTGGAACCGAAGAGAGCTGCCTCAAGAGAAGATTCTCAAACACCAGATGCCCACTTAACAGTAAGAAGATCTTTGTTGGTAGCATTAAAGAAGATGCTTATGGAAATCAGTGTGGAGACTCCTCAAAAAACTAGGACTGGAAATCTCATTCAATCCAGCTATCCTCCTTCTGTGAATTTTCCCAAAAGAACTGAAAACATCACATTATCATGATATATGTGTGCCTATGTTTATAGAAGCCAAATTTGTGATAGCCAAATGTTGGAAACAACCAAAATGCCTGTCACCTGAGGAATGGATGAGAAAGATGTGGTATTTTCATACAATGGAGTATTACTCAGCTATAAAGAAAAATAAACTTGAAGCCTTCATACATAAGTGGATGAAACTTAAAGATATACTCATAAGTGAAATAAATCAGACCCACATGTGTAAATATCATATTGTTTCCCTTGAGTAAGAACTCAAAAGAAAAAATAAAAATTGAAAGCTATAACACAGTAAAGTGGAAAGTTAGGACTTAAGGATTAAACAACAGAAAGAGAGAAAGGAAAGAAGTTAGGAAACATGGTAGGGACATAATCATACATTTATATAAACAAAATGGTTAAGACAGTGGTCCTAAGAACTTCCATCAGGTTTTTTCCATAATTTTATTGAAGAACAAATAGCAACGAGAGAGTTTCAAATCAAATTAGTAGGACAGATTCAATAATTAATACATTGCACATTGTTTTCTTAGTGGTTATTTGTTGCACAAGGTGAAGACATGATATTCTATTTACGAACACTATTAGAGCTGATCCCTCTATTCATTGATTAAGAGAATGTAACTGTATACCTATCTTTTTTTCAAAGCTGAATTATAGTACAGTTTTAATAATTAATACTTTCTATATTGTTTACATTGTTATCTTCCCAGTGGTTATCCATAGTACAAGAAGCAGACAGGATATCCTGTCCAAACACTATTAGTGCAAATTTTTCTTCTCATTTTTCTCATAGAATTATGCAAAAGTAGCTGCATATCCTAACTATTCTGTACATACATATACAGAATGGTCCTTCTTCTGCATCCTCTTTTTTTGTTTAGTGCTGTCAGAGATGGGTATTCTTTTGAATACCCATCAGTTATTATATAGGTGCTTGAATTCAGCAAAACATGCCAACACAGTCCAGTAGTCCACAACAGTAGTGGGTTATCCATAGAACTTGTTGCCTAGAGCCTGTTACAGCTCAGCATATTAATATGGCTTTACTTTATATACCTCATTTTTATACTTTTCTGCTGGATGGTTAAGACCAAGATAAAGCAAGACCTATATAATAAGAAATGTAATTTTTGGTTCTGATAAGGTCAGTCAAGTCCCCTCAGGTTTTATCCTATAACCCTGTACTGCACTTTATAGATCCTTTGCCAATCCATCAGGTTTTTGAAAATAGCAGTTAATGGATAGAACTCTCACCCTGACTAACTCTATATGCTGATATCTGTGAACTAAGCAACTACATTGCAGACAGCAATGTGTAATACTAAAATCATGTTTAAAATACCTGTCATCTTGGTCTTCTGAATGCATACTGCTTCTAATTTCATATCAATTATTGCTATGCTCTGTTTTAAGGAAATGTATGTTTAAAAAGGTAATAAAAGTAAATGAAGGATAAGAAAAAGCAAAGCATAGCAGGATGGTACTGTTACAGTGTTGAGCATGTCTTGATTCTTAAATATCTGCATAAAAAAATAGATAAATTTTTTTTACCATTCTATAAGGATTTAAATTTTAGAACATCCATGGTTGTTGGAAAATAGCAGTTTCATTTTATGTCTAAGGTATGTGATAGACAGATAGTGATGTGAAGCTCAACTGCCTCTGTTACAGGATAATAATATCACTAAGCTTCTCTTCTGGATGTTTAACAAGTAAAGTTTGCAGACCAAAAATTAGATGGGCTAAACAGATAGCAGATATTTTGGCCTTATCCTTTCAAGGTCAGTGAGGACTCAGGACATAAGAGAACCTGTTCTGTGATATTCTGTAACTAAATGATGTCCCAGATTTTATAATCAAGGAGATTAT
Organism: Ctenomys sociabilis; assembly: GCA_004027165.1. NCBI lineage: Eukaryota > Metazoa > Chordata > Mammalia > Rodentia > Ctenomyidae > Ctenomys > Ctenomys sociabilis. The sequence continues at coordinate 53,585 of PVKA01012241.1, forward strand.
GGGGCCATGGAGGAAGTGACTGATGATGTATAATGTGCCTAAGGAGATTCACCTAGAGAGAAAAATATTTCTCAGGCTTTCACAAAGAGCACATTGGACAAACAATGGCTGTGACTCATCCAAATGGCTGACAGTGACAGAAGATCCACCAGGTGCTATGCATGGTTCTAGGGTAAATCCTGAGGGGATTTGACTGATCTTACCAGATAGAAAAACTCACATTTTTAGTGATATAGCACTTCTTTTACTTGGTCTTAACCATCCAACAGAAAAATGTAACCATGAGATATAAAAAACAAAACTATATTAATATACTGAGCTGTAAAAGGCTCAAGTCAATACTTGGGACAATTCCCAGTTGTGCTGGCAACACACTACTATTGTGGACTATTGGGCTATAATGGGTTATTTTGCTGAATTCAAGTAGCTACAATATTTCAACTGGCATCAAATATGAAAAAAGCCTTTAAAGCTTTCTCCAAATACAGCTTCTCTAACAGCATAAAACAAAACAAAAAAGGGGGGATATAAATAAAGGACCTTTTTGTAATAAAACATATGTAGATAAAAGATAGTTAAGATAGATATACACCTACTTTCTCTTAGTTCAATGAGCAGACATGTTTGTACTCATAGTGTTTAGACAGGATATCATATCCACATTTTCTTCTTCTGAATAACAACTATGAAGACAACAATATGCAATCTATTAATTATTGCAAATGTTAACCTGTTTTTGAAACTGTTTCATTGTTTTGTATCTTTTTTCTCATAAAAATAAACAACATTTTAAAAAAAGATACTGAAGAACATTACCTATGAGACTATTTTGAACAATATGGAAAAATCAAAGTAATTGAAATTATGACTCACTGAGGCAGTGAAAAAAAGGGCTTTGCTTTTGTAACCTTTGATGACCATGATTCTGTGGCTATCATTTAAAAAACCACACTGTGAATGACCACAGCTGGTGTGAGGAAAGCCCTGTCGAAGCAGGAGATGGCTATCACTTCATCTAGCCAAAGAAGCTGAAGTTCTGGAAATTTTGGTGGTGGTAGTGGAAGTGCTTTTGGTGGCAATGACAGTTTCAGTCATGAAGGAAACTTCAGTGGTTGAGGTGGCTTTGGTGGCACCTGAAGTGGATATGGTGGCAGTGGAGGTGGGTACAATGGATTCGGTAACAATGGAAGCAATTATGGAGATGGTGGAAGCTAAAATGAATTTAACAACTACAACAGTCAATCTTGGGCCCTATGCTGGTAGAGGCCAATATTTTACCAAACCACAAAATCCAGGTGGCTATGGTGGCTCCAGCAGCAGCAGTAGCTATGGCAGTGGCAGAAGGTTTTAAACACTTCCAGGAAACAAAGCTTAGCAGGAAAAGAGAGCCAGAGAAATAACAGAGAATCTGTAGATTACAACAGATTTGTGAACTCAGCCAAGCACCGTGGCGGCAGGGCCCAGCTGCTACAAAGAACACATGTTTTAGACAATACTCATGCATAGGGGAAAAGACTCAAGGATTGTATTTGTGATTAATTGTGTAACAGGTTATTTTATTTTCTGTCCCATGGAAAATGTAAAGCATTGCAACAAAATATTTTAATGTAGACCTTTTTTTCCACCCATGCTGTTGACTGCTAAATGTAATAGTCTGATCATGACGCTGAATAAATGTGTCTTTAAAAAAAAAGAACAGCATAAGGAGAAGTATTTCAAGTCCTACAAGAAGACAAATTTCAACCCAGACTGATATACACTGCAAAACTCTCTTTCAAGTTTAATGGAGAAGTAAAATACTTCCATGACAAAGAACAACTAAAGAAATTCATGACAACCAAGCCAACCCTACACAGATGCTAAAAAACATTCTAGAAAATGGTTAAAATGACCACAGCTCCAAGAATGGCAACAGAAAGAACCCACAAAACAGGACAAACAATTAAACACAGGAGAAAATTAGAAAATCAACAACAGGAAAATAACATGACAAACATAAGCCAATATAATTCAATACATATCAATTATAACCATCAATGTAAATGAACTAAATTCAACAATTAAAATAAATAGATTGGCAGAGTGGATTAAACACAAAATTCAACAGTATGCTGTATACAAGAAACACATTTAGCATAAAAAGAAATTCATAGGCTAAAAGTCAAAGGATGGAAACAAAATTACATGCTCTAGAAGCTCAGAAAAAAGCAGGGGTAGCTATTCTGTCCTCATTCAGTCTGAACTTCAAACCAAGGATGATCAAATGAGATAGAGAAGGTCACTGCATACTGGTTAGTGGAAAAATTCAAGAGAAAGAAATAACAGAAATAAGTATGGGGCCGGGGAGATGGCTCAGTGGAATAAGCGCTTCCCTGGCAAGGGCAAGGGCCTGAGTTCAATCCCCAATTCTGAACAAAAAAAAAGAAAGAAAGAAGTATGTAGGCATCAATATGTGTGCACCCACCTACATAAAACAAATTTTAATGGACATGAAAATCTAATAACCAGTAATTGACTCATAAGTGAGGACTTAATATCCCCTTATCTCAAAAAGATAGGTCAAATGTACAAAAGTTAGCAAAGAGGTAGCAGAACTGAACCAAAACTTTGAATGAATGGACTTAATATACATATACAGTATTCCACCCAACAACACCTGAATACACATTCTTTTCAGCTGCACATAGGACTTCTCTAAAATAGGCCATATACTAGTCCATACATCATACTTAAGTAAATGCAAGAAAATTGAAATTATCCCATGCATATTATCTGACTACAGTGCAATGAAACTGGAAATTAATGACAAAAGAAACCACGAAAACCTCATAAACATCTGGAAATTAAATACCACCCTATTCAATAACCAATGGGTGACAGATAAAATTAAACAAGAAATTAAACAGTATTTTCTTTTAGGGTTTTCTTTTCTTTTTTTTTTTTTTTTTTTTTTTGAACACAGGGTCTCACTACGCAGCCCACATTCATAGTGATCCTCCTGCCTTCCGCCTCCCTAGTGCTGGAATTACAGGTGCGCACCACCACGCCCGGACTCCAATTGCCGGCTCAGCGCACCCGAAGGCGGGGCCAGCGTGGCAAGCAGAAGTAGGGATCGAATCCTGGCCACTGCGCTTACTTAAGCAAGCGCTTAGTCCGCTGAGCTATACCGCCGGCCCTTAAACAGTATTTTCAATCCAATGAAAACTCAAACACAACATGCCAGAATTTGTGGGATGCAATGAAGAAGTTCTCAAAGAGAAATTTATAGTGGTAAACTCACCCATTAGGAAAACAGAATGAGAACATATAAACACCTTAATGCTGCACCTCAGCCTTATAAAAAAGAAGAGCAAACAAAGCCCAAAGCCCAAAGATGGGAGGAAATTATAAAGATTAGAGCAGAAATGAATGCAATTGAAACAAAGAAATCAATACAAAGAAGCAATGAATCAAAAAGCTGGTTCCTTGAAAGATTAAATAAAAATCAGCAAATCCCTGGCAAACCTCACTGAAAAGAGGAGACAAAAAAACTCAAATTCAAGCCATAAGGAACAAAAATGGTGAAATCACTACAGATCGTATGGAAATTCAGAAGACAATCAATAACTATTTTGAAAATCTTTACTCTCACAGAATTGAATGCACAAAAGAAATAAACAGATGCCTAGATAGATACAAATTGCAAAAACTGAATAAAGATAATATAAAAACTCTGAATAAACCAATATCAGCCAATAACATTGAAAATGTAAAAACTTTGTGACAAAGAAAAGTCCAGGTCCTGACGGATTCACAGCATAATTCTACAAGAAACTTAGAGACAATTTAATCTCAATACTACTGAAAATGTTCAATGAAATTGAAAAGGAAATGATACTCCCAAAATCATTCCTGGAGGCAAGTATTATACTGATACTGAAAGCAGAGGAAAGACTCCACCAAAAAAAGAGAAATAAAAGCCAATCTTCCTCATGAACATAGATGTAAAAATCCTCAATAAAATACTAGCAAATAGAATGCAGCAAATCGTCAGGAAGATAATGCACTATGACCAGGTAAAATCGCAGAGTTGCAAAGATGGTTCAACATATGCAAATATATAAATTAAATACACTATATTAATAGAGCCAAAACAAAAAACCATATGATCATCTCAACAGATGCAGAAAAGAATTTTGACGAAGTCCAACACTCATTCATGAACAAAGCTCTACAGAAAATTGGAATAGATGGCCTGTACCTCAATCTGATAAAAGTCAAACATAACAAACCAGCAGGCAACATCATTCTAAATGGAAAAAAAGTGAAACCTTTTACTATAAAGTCACGTACAAGGCAAGGATGTCCTCTGTCACCACTTCTGTTGAATATAGTTCTGGAATAATTAGCTATAGCCATTATGCAAGAGAGAAAAAAAGATAAAAGAATAGGTAAAAAATAGTTTAAACTGTCATTAATCTCAGACATGATACTCTACTTGCAAGACCCAAAAAACTCCACCAAGAAACTTCTAGAATTAATAAATAAATTCATAACATAGCAGGATGCAAACTCAGTATCCAAAAATCAACAGCACTCCTCTACACAGATAACAAACTCATTGAGAGAGAAATTAGAAAAATAATATCCTTCATAATAACATCTCCCAAAATGAAATACTTAGGAATTAATCTAACAAATGAAGTAAAAGATCTATACAATGAAAATTGCAATACTTTGGAAAAAGAGACTGAAGAGGATTTCAGAAAATATAAAGATATTCCTTGGCCTGGATAGGAAGCACCAACACTGTGAAAATGGCTATACTCTCAAAATTGTTATACAAATTTAATGTAATCCCTATCAAAATGCCTTCAGTGTACCTCAAAGATTAACAGAAAACATTCCTAAAATTTATTTGGAACCAGAAAAGACCTAGAATACCAGAAAAAAAAAAAAAAA
>PVKA01012242.1:0-31279 GCA_004027165.1 Ctenomys sociabilis
ATTAATTTGCTTTGCTTTTTCTGAGGAGGGGGGTGGCCAGCAGTGGTTAAAAAGACCTAATCCTTGCACAGGGCTCAGGTTACAGCTGAATGAAAAGGTCTCAGGCCTCCAGGGGGGGTGAGCTCCCAAGAGAGTCGACTTGGCTGTTTTGTTTACCTGATAATTTTCTCTCTTCCTTGGGGATAAAGCTTTGATAAAGTCAGGTATTTAGATTCTTCAAGTAGCGCCATCCCTGGGACTGAGAGCGTTTATCTGGCAGGGAACAGTGTCTCTCTGTCTCGGTGCGTCTCTCCAGGTCTCTGTCTGGGTGTATGTGTCTCTCTTTCACCCACCCCTCTCTTCCTCTTTAATGTGGCTCTTTCCTCTCCTCCCCGCTTCCCTCAGCTCCTGTGGCCAGCTTGTACAGTGAGGGGACTGTTCCTCCTAGCCCCTCCCTCCTAAATATGAAATGAAAACCATAACCGTGTCAGCAGGCGAGGTGGTTGTGCGGGCAGCTGGCTGGTGCCTGTGCCCCCTCCAGGCCATACAGGAGAATGAGAGCAGAGGCACTGACCCTGCCTTCAGAGCAGTCTTTAACCAGTTCCCTCCAAGCCCATTTTTTCCAGAAGCAGACAGACTGCTTAGAAATTCTTCAGGAATCCCTTTGACCTCTCTTTTCTCAGTGACCTGTTGAGGGGGTAGGAGGGGGCAGGCACAAAAACATTTCAGTCCTCCACTCCATCCTCCACCCTATCACTTTGAGTCTCTGTGGGGTGGAATGAGAGGGACACTGAGACAGAAACAGCAGTTAGAAGAAGAAAGTCATCAGCAGCCCTCAGATGAGATGGGTTGCTGGAACCTTCTGCAATCTGAGAGCATGAGAACCGGTTTGAGATGTGAGCAGCCAGGACCTGTTGTAAAAGGAGCCAGGCTGGGGGTGAGTTTGGGAATGTGAGGTGTGCATTCACTAGGGTGTGTGAGCGTGCATGTTCATGACTCGGGGTGTGTGTATGTGCGAGGGCTCCGATGAGACGAGAAAGGAAGTGGGGCAATGTGCGTTTTGTTTTAGTTGGAGAGGTAAAGAAATGGAATGACTTGGTCCAGCGCCTTGCACCGAGGGAAGGGGAAGGGATTGGATGGCTTTCAATCCAACCCTCCAGAGGTGAGGAACTTGGTGCCTGAACTCACCCGGCTCCAGGCCCCGCATGTCCAGGAGTGGGCCTCCTTTGACATCCCATACCCCTAGCGCATGACCACTTATAAGAAAGAATCCCTGTCAGGCTGGAAGCTGTGGTCTACTCTGAGGCTGGCAGTGCCCACGAGAGGCCCCAACCAGGGGACAGCTTCTTCAGGAGTCTGGAAATAGAAGGCCTGCTGCGCCTCTGGGGAGACAGGCAGCAGCCAACCCAGGGATGTTGGGCAGATGTCCACACTGTTCACCTGGGCTGCACAGACTGCCCTGTCAGCACACTGACTACTCTTCCCACATGCCCATACACTGCCAGTCTCAGGTGGCACCAGAGGTTGTGGTGCCAATGGATTTTGCCCAATGGAGAGCCCAAGGACTGGGGCCCTGGAGGAGATCACTGAAATCATCTTCACTGGTAAAATCAGCAGGGCTCCTTGGCGCTGAAAGCAGAAGACGCTGGCTAGCCTTAGGCCTGAGCCAGTCTTCCTAGCTACTTAACCTAAATGCCAAGCCCTTTCCCTGACTTTGCTCCATTTCTGCCTGCCTGGGTCTAGGTGCCTTGGCTATTTTTCCTTTCTACCCTCTTCCCAGTTTCCTGGGACTCAAAATACCTGATAGTTATGTGTCTTCAGGTGGGTGTTTACAAACAGCCCTAAACCACATGTGTGTACCCAACAAATCTATGAATTGAAGCCAAAGTGCCAGTATTGTGGAACTGAGCACGCTCTGGCCCCATTCCTGCACCCACAGCACGTTTCCTTGCTCCAAGGCTGGCCCTCTGCATTCTGCTGTAGTCTAGACCGAGCCCATCTTTACAGCAAGGCCCCAGTTTGGAATTGCAGTTGGATGCTACAGTGCAGCAGCATGGAAGGGGTGATGGTCTCTGCATTGGGTGCTGGGGCCTTTGCTCCTACTATGGTTTTCCCTGTGGCTCTGATCGTAGTCCTAAGGAGCTGTGGGGTTTGACTTCAAGAGTCTCATGACAAGGACTGTCTTAAGTCTGCTCACTGCTGGTGACAAGCTGAAGAAAGATTTGGAGCGGAGCTGCCAAGATGCAGGAAGGTGCAGGACAAGGCAAAAGATTCAGGGAATCCCTGAGTGCAAGCAGGGTATTGGGATATGTGGGCGCTGGGGATAGGGCTGGGAAAAGGAGAGCTCTTAAAGGGTAGACCCTGGGGAGGGGAGCAAGTTTACAGAGAGGACGTTTTTTTACAAGATTCTAATTATATTTATTTGGAGTTTTTCTCTGGTGGTTTGAAGCTGTTAACAGCAGGAACCTGCATCCTGGTGTTTGTTTTTGTTTCTAACCAGCTGCTTGGTCCCACTGCAGTGAATCCAACGGTGGGCAACACCTGTCACCACTGTACCTCCCACTTCTTGTGACTGTGTTTTCTCCTTCCCTGCCCACTTCTGCATTCATGCTGTTTGAGGTTCCTGTGCCTGCAAAGCATCTGCATGGTCATATAAGTTTCAGCTCCTCCAGTTCATGGTTCTGTATGAGGTGATTGCTGTGGAAAGGGAGGGCAGCATGGGCTGAGGTGTACATTCTTTCCTCAGGCACTTCGGTTGCAGGGTCCCTACCCTCTAGGCCATCTGTGGCCTGTGAGGAACCAGGCCGCACTGCAGCTGAGTGGTGGGCAAGCTCATGAGGGAGAGGAGCCTCATCTGTATTCACAGGCTGCCCATCCCAGGGCTCACCTCTTGAACTTGGGTCAGATTAGCAGCACTAGATTTTTGTGGGAGTGCAGGCCCTCCTGTGAACTGTGCATGTGGGGGATCTAGGTTGTGTGTTCCTTATGAGAATCTAGTCCCCAGACATCTCTGTCATTGGAATTTTTACATGCAGTGAGTCCCTGATGCCAAAGAGGTTGGGGACCACTCCTAGAATCTAGGGGACAATGAGGGGTGAAAGAGCACTGGACTAGGACTAAACACTCAAGTCCTTGCTCTACACTGCTATTTGTTCTTTCCCAAGGGAACATCATTGAGTTTTAGGCTCACCTATTTTGTGGGGGATGCCTATAGCCTTCCAGATGACAGCTGAACCTGCAGTTTTGTAATTCACCATTCCCAGTCTCTTTGGGCCCTGGCATTTGCCAAATGGATGCCTTGAAGCAGGTACTGTTCTTCTTTGAGTTTCCTGTCTCCCTTCTTTGACCACCCTGTACCCCAAAGAGTTGTGAGCATAGGAGAGTAAAGAAGCAAGCTTCTAGTGAGGGGATGCTGTAGATATGTATCTCATCTACCCACTCCTCTTTTACAAACATTTACCAAGTGCCTTCAATGTCTCCTTAGTCTGTGCTCAATAACTTTGACTGGTGGAAGAAATATGCTCAACAATATTACTTTTGTTTTTGAGACAGGGTCTTGCTATGTAGTACAGGCTGGCCTTGAGCTGAGTAGTCCAGGATGGCCTCAGACTCACAGCGATCCTTGTCTCAGCCTCCTGAGTACTGGCATTATGATTGTACACCACCATGCCTAGTTTCAACTCTATTTCCACTATTGTGTAGATTTCAAAGTTTGAGAAGAAGCCATGGCCTCAAGGAGCTTACAGCACTGAGTTTAACATGAAATGAGCCTCTAACACAGGAGAGAAAGTTAGAGATAGAATAATAATAGTAGCAAACCTTTACTGAGCATGTACTAGGTCCTCAATTCTCGTGGCAGCCCCATGTGGGTATCTAATGACTTATTCCTGTGTAGAGGAAGGAGCAGGAAGTTTTGAAGCTGGCCCAGGACCATGAAGAGCTGGACAGGCTGGCATTAGAACTGACTCAGTGCTACTCCAAAAGCTCCATCACATTGCTGCCCCAGAGTCTCCTCCCAGCTTTAGCAAGTCATTCCCTCACACTGCCTGTGTTAGGGAAGCAGGAGAAACAGCAACCAAGTCTCTCCTTGGAGACCTTGTTTCATTGGATGAAACGTAGAGAGTCACATTTTTTCAAGGTCCCCAGTGATTCCAGTGTACAGCCAGGGTTGAAAACCATTGGGCCAACCTGATTCATGCCCAGCAGTATCAACTGGCTTGCCAACTAGTGCCCTGAGAAAAGGCTAAGATGAGAGTATGCCCTTCCCGTGAGTACTGCACAAATCTCTGGGAGAACAAATCTGGGGTGGCAGGTTTAGTGGGAGGGAGCTCTAGAACAGTGAGCTAGCAAGACCCTATTGCACAGTTCTGCCTTACTCCTCTTTTGCTGCAAAAGATTCCAACCAGTGGGAACAACCCTTATTTAGCAAGTTCCCAGACAGGTAGAGAAAGTGTTACAAAAGACAGCTTCAGAATATTAGCACAGCAACAGAGCAGGGCTTGCAAATGGGTGGAGGCAAGCTGAGTCCCCAGAACCACAGAGTCACCAGGATAAGCTTTAGGGAAGGTGACTTTGAGCCAGATCTACAAAGCTGAGTGCGGTGTGGCTGGAAGAGCAAAGAGGAATGACACCTCTGGTGTGAATGTGAAGGATGAGATGTGTGAATGTGTGAGGAGGTAAAGTAAGGCGAGCACTGGGCAAGGAGATGAGAAAGCTGGCCACTGTAGGCTGTAAAGGCTCTGCCAGGGAGGTTGGCTTTGCTGTGGTCTGCTTCACAGTCCACTCTAGGAACCACTGAAAGGGAGACAAAGGAAGAACTGGGAGCCCAGAGAACCTCATCATGGCCCTCATCCAGCATAGACAGTTTGGAGCTGGCCCCAGAAGAGGTACTTCTGTGTGTCTGGGTCCGAGTTTAATTAAGCACCTGCCCGGCAAGCACAAGGTCCTGAGTTTGATCACTGGTTAAAAAAAAAAGAACTCCTAGAGCAGTGTTGTCCAATAGAACTTTATGTGATGTTTCATGTTTGTGCTGTCCTCCATGGTGGCCACTGGCTTGTCACTAGTGCACCTGAGGAGCTGAATTTTAAGTCACTTAGCCACTTGGGACAAGCAGCTACCATAGCAGACAAGCTGGTTCCACAATAACTGCTGTCTGAACCAGTGGTTTTATACTTAATGTCTCAGGGTTTTTGAAATGAGAACTTCTGGCCTATCAGACATTTTATGAAGTACTTCAGATAACGTAATCTCATCAACTGCTCACAACCTGTCATGAGGAGGTGTTAGCACCCCCATTTTTAAGAGGATATAAAGAATTAGAAAGCATTCCCCAGAGAGAAGTAGGAACTCAATGGTTCCAGTGTTTATGATCTTTCTGTGGTAGTACTTTCCTGAGTTGTTTTCTTCCCATCAGTATTGATTCTCAAGTAGAGTCTGTCCTCTAACCATCTGAAAGGTCCCCCCTTGCCCTTGCAAGAATCAGCATTCTGGCCTCCTCTTCTTCATTTTCTCACTTGGTGATGACTTCCCAGGGTGGCCAGCAGGCAGACACCATGACTATAGAGCCTGACTGAGGTGGAGAGTGAGGGTGGATGGGCTTCCAGCACTTAGAATCACTGGGCATGGTGGATGCAGAATAGAAGAGAGTTGAATGAGAGCTGAGTAGAACCCCAGAAGTGCTCTTCCAGATTTTAGTTTTCTTCTTAGCCCTAGGATACTTCAGATCTGCCCTCTTAGTACTCCTTTCTTTTTTCTCCTCTAAGCACTCCTGGAGAGGACCGGTAATTGCTTGAAGCTAGAGCGCATCAGTTTCTGTAAACTGGAGAGATTCCTGGTCTGCTGACTCTAATCTGAAGCACCTTAAGGATTGGATTCAATAGATCTGCAATGGCCCAAGAATCTGCATTTAAACAAAACCTAAGTAGTTTTGAAGCCCACAGATGATAGTTAGAAGTTAGACTGTCTTGATGTCAAAACTCATTGCTTTTTTTCTTTCTCTTTTTTTTTTTTTTTTTTGTCTTTTTGAGACAGGGTCTCACTATGCAGTTCAGGCTGGCCTTAAGTTCACTTTGTAGCTCAGGCTGGTCTCGAACTCACAACAACCCTCCTGCCTCAGCCTCCCGAGTGCTGGGATTACAGGCATGCGCTACCACGCCCGGCTCAAATCCCATTTCTTACTGGCAGGCTGTTACTTATGTACTATCTGGTTTCAGAGTTCACAGGTAGAAATGTGAACTCTTCTTTCTTGGGTCTTCCCTGTATACAGGTTCTCAAACCTGGCTGCACATTTGAATTACCTAGTATCTTTAGAGAAATACTTTCCCCCAGGCTGCAGTCCCAAGTCTGCAGGCTGGGGCATGGCTTGGGGAGCTGGCTCAGATGCACAGCCAGGGCAGAGGCACACAGTGCACCCTGCTTCATGGTATTCATCTGTCTTTTTGGCTGTGTTGAGTCATCTGTGAGCCTCCACAGTACCCAGGATAACACCTACTACAAACACATTCAGAAAAGCATTTTCAATTAAATGAAAGAGGGCCAGCCAAATAGATCAGTGGATTAAAGCTCCTGAAAACAGGCACAGGGGCTGGGGGTTCGATCCCCTAGCCCTGCTGTGCCAGCCCCACCCCTGGGGTGTGCTGAGATGGCAACTGAGATTGGGTGTGGGGGTGCACACCTGTAGTCCCAGCTCTTGGGAGGCTGTAAATAGTCCGATCTAGCAGTGAGACCCTGAACAGCCTGTAGACCCTTCCCTAAAATACAAAAAAAAAAAAAAAAAAAAAACTTAGTTAAATGAAAACAGTCTTTCCTACTGAACTTTGGCTTTACTGGCACTATCACATTGCCAGAGTTTGGAAAATAATTTGTCAAAAACTCTCCTAAATCATCCTCATTTTTGTGAGATCTTCCTTTATATTTCTGTGTGCAGTGCCTGCTGTGAGACAGCACACTTGGGGTTAGAGCAAAAAGATTAAAGGCAGCAGCTGAATCTGGAAGGGTGAGAGGGCTGCATTTACCATGCTTCAGGTTGCTGTTGCTAAACTCTGCCAGGTCCAGATCCTCTGCTGTTGATAGTGCAGAGGCCAAAGAAAATCTTCCAGAATGAAACTTCCTTCCTCTCTAAAACTTGCTGCCATGGGTGGGCAAGTGGGAGCAGGCTTGGTATGAAGCAGAATCATGAGGCAAATGGGGATCCCTCAGATGCCATCTCCTTTCCTTCATCAATGACCACTGGACATTGCAACCTTCCCAGAGACTGCAGGCCCTGTGCCTTCTGTCATTTCCTTCCTGCTAAGCCTGCTCCTAAGAAAAGTAAACCACTTCACACTAGGTTGATTATTCCTAATTATTTTAAGTATCTAAGAGTTTTTTGTTAGTCTTTAAATGTAAGAGGAGTATTTCAAATGACAGGGTGGATTGTCACTGTGGATTAGGTATTTTTGAAAGCAGCACACAGTGTGGGTGGGGTGTCTGAGTTCCTGAAGCTTCAGCATCTTCCCACTCTGAAGTCTGAGGAGTATGGGAGAACACATCTAGAAGGGGTGTGGGCTCTGTCTTGAAGAAGAGGAGGGGTGGAGGAGATAGCTCAGTAGAATAAGCACTTGCCTGGCAAGTGCAGGGTCCTGAGTTCAAACCCTGGTACCACAAAAAAAAAAAAAACAAAAAAAAAAAAACGGGATTTTGTTCTTGGCAAACTCACCTTCAAGATACCCACTTTCATATGTCTCCCTCTGCTCCTGCCAGATGTGGATGAGTGTGTGGAGGGGACTGACAACTGCCATATTGATGCTATCTGCCAGAACACCCCTCGGTCATACAAGTGCATCTGCAAGTCTGGCTATACAGGAGACGGCAAGCACTGCAAAGGTGAGGCTGGGAAGGCATCCAGAGAAGCAGGACCTCTGGGAGAGGAGAAACTAGTATCACTGGCCCCAGCTGGCCACCCTTGGGTCTGAGGCGCCACTGACCAAGGGTGGGGGCCTATGTTGTCCCAGAGAGGGCTCCCTGTTCCATCATGCATCAAAACACCATATGGGCCTGCACAGGCCCTGGTAGAAAGAGTTCACAGCCACACACCTGACTGAGTGGAGGAGTCAGGGTCATGTCAAAAGGCCTGGGGTTCCTGGAGCTAGAACCCCCACCTTGAGACCCTATACTATACCCACAGGCAGGAGCAGACTGTGTACCCCAGGGGAAATTCACACTGGAAACAAACACATCTTCCTCTCATTATTAATATAAACTAGAATAGCCTTGAGATATTATTTTAAATTTATGGCTTTCAGTATTGATGAGATTTCAGTGGGCAAGGTATATGTATTAAGTCCTGATCACCATTAGGAATTGGAAAATATAATCATTCCTCAGTAGCTGACTGATATTGATTCCAAGACCCTCCAAGGAAACCATAATTCAAGGATGTCAAGTCCCTTATATAACATGTCATAGTTGTTTACATGAAATCCACATGATCTTCCTGTATACTTTAAATCATTTCTAGATTACTTATGAAACCTAATATATTGTGAATGCTATGTAAATAAATAGCTGTTACATCACATTGTTTAGGTAATAGTGACAAAAAAATTTGTATCAATAGAATTTTGACTATTTTCATGTTGGTTGGTTATTTTTGTGGTACCGGGGATCAAACTCAGGACCTTGCACTTGCTAGGCAGGCACTTAAGCTGCTGAGCTATCTCCCCAGCCCTTTTAATCCACATTAGTTGAATCTGTGAACCCGTGACTGTGAAACACTGACTATAGTTTTGTAATACTGAGCAGTAATCTTAAAAGGTATTTATAACTTTTGGTTCAAGGATTGTTTTGGGGGTCTTATTCAAAGGAAATTCAGTGAAACAATATGAGTAGCAATGTTCTTTGATACATTAATGATAGTTTAAGTGAGTGAAAAAAATCTTAAGTGCCATACAACAGAAATAAAGGACTAACATTCTGACATAGCAACACAATGGAGTATTTTGTGGTCATGGACAAGAGTAATTAGACTGAACAGAGACATAAAAAAATGCTTATGATTTAGGTTTAGATGAAAATTAACTATCTCAGGACTGGCCTGTTAGCTCAGTGGACTAAAGCATCTGCTTAGGCAGAGCACAGCACCTGGGGTTCAATTCCCTGTGTGCTTTGCTGGCCCAAAGGTACCCTGGCTGGGCTCAAATTTCTAATCTTCCTTCCAGAATTCTTTATATTTTTATAAAGTAATGACAAGGAGTCAGTGGTGTGGCTCAGTGATAGAGTTCTCACCTAGCACACACAGGCCCTGCGTTCATTCCCAACACTATAAAGAACAAACAAACACACCACAAGGTTGAGTCCAGGGATGGTCAGTAAGGACATGCAGGTGAATATGGCTGTCTCAGCTTCTCTGTGCCCACAGACGTGGATGAGTGCGAGCGAGAGGACAATGCAGGCTGTGTGCACGACTGTGTCAACATCCCTGGTAACTACCGCTGCACCTGCTATGATGGATTCCACCTGGCACATGATGGACACAACTGTCTGGGTGAGCAAGAGGGCTGAGTAGGAGATATCTTGTAGGGAAACAGGTGTTTTCAGGAGGCAAAGTAATAACAAATTTGTTGCAGTCCCTGAAGAGAGAAAGAGGGTCAGTTTCTTCTTTGGGACTGGCCACTAAGGATGCAATAGTCCTGCTGCTGAGTAAGGAAAATCAGAGGAAATACTGCTAGGAAGTTTTCCTGGGAGTAGGCTGGGAGATAAAGGTAAAGGTTGGCCAGAGTGGGTAAAGCACAGTGGGCTCAGATAGATCCCAGTTCCATAGCTAATTGTGGGGCCTTGGGAAAATGAGTCTCTGGGACACTCACTGCCTTCATCTCTAAAATGGGAGCAGTGATCCTCCCTCAAGTAGAACAGTTGAAGCCCACAGCAGAAAAGGATTTGAGATCTGAACCCATGGGTCCTCTCCCAAACACTCTTCTCTTTGGTTTCAAAACAAATAGGGATGAAAAGCATAGCACAGGAAAAAAAGCAAAGCAGAGTGGTGCCTAGAAAATGGGCTGTGGTGTGCTCCACTCTGACCTGACTGAATTTACAATTTAGGTGTGTAGTTCCTGCTGACTTCAAAGGCCTCCTGACTGCAGAGCTTCCTTTACCTGTCACCCCATCCTTGAACTGGCTCTAGGTTTCTCTTCATACCCTAGACCCCCAGACCTTTACCCAGCCCTGGCCACTACTCCAACTACCAGTGTGGGGCCTCCTTTCTTCTCTACTCAGTCACCCCAAGGACCTCCTTTGGGAAGAAAAGCTGTGACATTTGCAGAGGAGAGTGAGTTGCCTACAGAATGTGAACATCAGTTTCTGAGGGCTTTGCTTCATTTTCTAAACCCCTGGCCCTCACCAGTTCTCTTCTCCCTGTAACTGTTTTGGGAAGAACCAATCAGAGGAATAAGAAAGTGACTAGTATGGAGAGGGTTGGAGAAACCAATGTCTATCTAGGTTCAGGGCAGTCTCAGCCCTACCTTCAACTCAGGAGAATCCTGAGAAAGCTGATCTTGGGTGAGCCTCAGTTTTCCTACAAAAAAGTTAAAGAACTTGGTTATGATAACAAAGCCACAAAACTGGAAAGGAAGTGAGCAAATAGGATAGAATGTAGGATGGGACAAGAGCAAGAAGAGAACTAGGTGGAACAAAAGGTGGGGCAAAGACAAGGACAAAGGAAAGTATACTATCAAGCTTTGCCAACAGGTGCTTCTCTACCCACAGCCAGCTGGATGATGAGTGCCCCTGCCCTCTGCCAGAAGAGGAAGGGAGAGTGCAGGGGCTCAGCAGAGAGGATGGAAAGGGAGGGACAAGTGAACTTTTGGAAGCCCCGATTTGAACTGCTTCCTGTGCTCTCTAATCTCCTTGATTCCTCCTGGCCCAAAGCACACTGAGAAGCTTGCAGAGAGATGGAGTCAAGGTCTTGACCAGCAGTGGGAGCCCCAGGATGAGCCTGGCTCTGGGACATGGGGGTAGTGATTTGGGGTAAGAGCCTACTGCTCTCCCTCACCATCTAGGGTGTGGCCTGGCAGCTCTTTCTCCACCCCTTCTTGCCAATCTGCCAGAATTTGTTTTGTTAAACCAAAATAGGAGAAAGTCTAAGGAATATGGCAGCAAGCCCAGGCGTGGGGGGAAAGGACAGACAAGGCAGTGGCCTGTCCAAAAAAATGGTCTGACCCCACAAGGAGTGGAGGTTCATTACCTCGCCCCACTGTGCTCTCAACCTCAGCACTACAGCTATAGCTTACCTACAACACAAAACCATTTCCAGGTTTCTTGGCCATGTATCACAGCCAGTTGCTTTCCTGGTCACCACCCTGACCAGAATGACCACTTTCCATCCCTGTCCTTGTCATTGGTCTTCTTCTATGGCTCCTTTCCTGACCTCTGTCCTCAATGAGAGAAAGGAAAGCGCGGCTTCAACCGGGAAAGCAGAGTTCAAACCCAACCATGCATGCACTGGCGTGTTTCCCTAGCTCACTTTCAGTTTGGTATGGACAAGGGGGTGAGAACTTCCTGGCGTAGGTAAGGGGTGGGGTTGTGTCATCAGTACTCCTTCAGCCTCTGCTACTAAAGTCCAGGGCACACACTGGACCCTGGCCTGTACTCCAGGGCCCCACTGGTCACCTGTCCTGCACAGATGTGGACGAATGCGCCGAGGGCAATGGCGGCTGTCAGCAGAGTTGTGTCAACATGATGGGCAGCTATGAGTGCCACTGCCGAGAAGGGTTCTTCCTCAGTGACAACCAGCACACCTGTATCCAGAGGCCAGAAGGTCAGCCCCAGGACCTGGGAGGGCCAACCCCCGCCCCACCTCAGGCTCTTCTTCCTAGTGTCTAGTACCCCCTAAATTTTACTCTTCCTTTTCAGCCAGCTCCTCCTCTGTCTGTCAACTCAGTCACACCCTTATAGCTTCTTGGACAGACACTGTATTAGAGAAGTCTGGAGAAGTTAATTTGTGGATAGGGTCAGTATGGAAGGAGGGCTACTTTGGGATGTCCTCTCATCCAGACCTGAGGCAGATGTCACTCCTAAATGTAGATGTTTGAATTTCTCCAAGCTGCTGCTCACGAAAGCCTTCCTTGGTCTGGACCTCGGGGGTGGAGCAGGAAGAGCATGTTTTGCCTGTTGACATGGTTCACTCCCCCACTGCACTGTGACACTGAGGGCAGACACTTTGTCTTAATATCTCTTGTATCTGTAGCACCTAAAATACTACTCTGTGTGGAGTGGGAGCTACATAAATGTTTGTGGCAGAGTAATTACCTATACCATCGCTTCCCACTCACATTATAGATCTTTTGTTATATGTCACATATCCAGGTGGAGTGTAAGCCCTTTGAGGGAGGTGAAGTAGGTCCTTCCTAAATCCTGAGTCCCTGGCACAGTGCTGGCCAGCTTTTAGGCACTGATTGTTTGAAGGACAGAGATCTCTCATGTTCTGTAGGGGTGGCTTAATGCTTATTAAATACTTATTACACCTGTTCAGAATGGCTCTGAGCTGTGCTCCTCTGAGGAGGCAGGAGACTTGTGATAGGGAGACACAGTATCCGTCTTGTCATAGCACCAGTGGAATCCCCCCAATTTCCTAGCCTTCACCATCCCCTTCTAGTTTCACCCAGAACAGGCATCAAGCGGTACAGAACATTCACCCCACCTCTCTCCTCTCCTCTTTTAGAAGGAATGAACTGCATGAACAAGAACCATGGCTGTGCCCACATTTGCCGGGAGACCCCCAAAGGGGGTATTGCCTGTGAATGCCGCCCTGGCTTTGAGCTCACCAAGAACCAACGTGACTGCAAATGTGAGATCCTTGGGCTGGTGGGGGTGGGCAGGGAAGTGAACAGGAAGGGATGTGGGACCTCAGCAAGGGACAGAGGTAGGAGGGAGAAGGGTGGGAAAGGCCACTAGGAAAGCAGGCTGTGGCCATGTGGTGGGAAGCTGGGGCCCAGGAAGAAGCAAGCTGACAGGCCTCCTGCCCTCTCTGTGCAGTGACATGCAACTATGGTAACGGTGGTTGCCAGCACACATGCGACGATACAGAGCAGGGGCCCCGATGCGGCTGCCATGTCAAGTTTGTGCTCCATACTGATGGGAAGACATGCATTGGTGGGTGAGGCAGGGGATAACTCAGTCCATCTGTGGTGGGGGGTGGAGGTGGAAGCTCCAGAGAGCTAGGGGGGACCCCTGGGAACCCAAGAGCTAGACAGGGACTTGTTAAGGGCCTGAAGACCCAGAAAATGCCAGGCCTAGCGAGGGACAACTCTGAGACTCATGTGTGCATCTGACTGTCTTGCCCACTGGCTGTATCACCACCCTTCCCAGGATAAAGAGTTGCCAAACTGGGATCCTTAGCAGAGATACTTGTTGACTGAGGCTGGGTGGAGAAGGAACCCGACAGCAGGGGAGGTCAGCTGGCAGCCTCCGCCCAGAGGCCCTGGGTGACTAGTGACCCCTCTCAGAGAGAGGGTAGCTGTCACAGCCCCGGGCCCTACTCTAAGGCTGGAAGTGGGACAGAGTGCTCTTTTCTGGAATAGTCAGCCCTGAGCTGAGAGATGGGGTATCCCAGCTCCAGGAATCTTCTGCTTTATATTTTCTCA
The DNA here is from genome assembly GCA_004027165.1 of Ctenomys sociabilis. Lineage (NCBI taxonomy): Eukaryota > Metazoa > Chordata > Mammalia > Rodentia > Ctenomyidae > Ctenomys > Ctenomys sociabilis. The sequence goes on from PVKA01012242.1 coordinate 13,596, forward strand.
CCTCACCCTTTCAGCAGATTCTCTAGCTCCTCTCTGACCCTCGCCCTTGCCCCTTTTCTCTTCTAGTTTCCAGTGAGCCCTCTCAGCTCTACTTAGAGCCCTTTTATCACCCGCTTCACTTTCCCTTCCTCTTGCCCTGGTTTGGGGCCCTTTTAATACCTGGATCCCTATTCTAGAAGTCCTAGGCCACCCCTCATGTGTCCAGGTAACCTGGATGAACTTAATTCCTTAAAGTTGATTCCTAACTCCCTCCATCTTTAGTGCTGAGAAGACAACAGGTCAAAGGGTCCCCATAGAGAACTGAGAGATGGAAGGGAGGAGCTCTGGCTGGGGTAAGACTGGGGCTTGCTGTGGGCATAGGTGGTCATGGGGGCCGTCCCTCTGGGGAGTTCCAACAGGCTTGGGAAGGGCAGCTGTGTACACTATCCCTGCACATCAGAGGTGTGAAGAGCCAGACTCTCCCCGACCTCAGGCCAGAGACCCACCTCTTTCACTGCAGACACAAGGACAGGGAGTGGACAGTGCTCTTCTGTTCCCTTGGCATATACTTCTATGTGCTCCTGTCACTGACATCCTCCTGCTGCACATTTTCCCCTCCATTAACTCATCAAACATCCAAACCATCTGTAGGTCTTGCTGGCTTCCCTAGCCTGGGTTGTTCTGGCTGCTTCCATTTTCTCCTCAGAGGGCTAATTCTTCTGCTTTCTAAACCTCCCATCACTGGCTGGACACATTACACATCCCCAGCAACTGCCAGAAGCCCCAGAGAAAGAAGTGCGAGTCAGGACAATACTTAGGGCCTAGGGACAGGAGGCCCAGATTCCACTTGGCTTTTTTCTCTTCAGGTGGCCCTGGACATGGCTGCTTTGGAAGCACCCGTTACGCTTGAATTCTAACCGCAGACCTACCCTGCCACCAGGGCCATGGCCAGGGGAGGCAGAAGACAGCATAGGAAGCTCTCCTAGGGTTCACAGCTATGTTCTTTCCTGGTTCCTCTTCCTCTGCTACAGTAGAACTTACCTGCCCTGTACTAGCCTTGCTAGAAAGAAACTTCATTGTTTGGGGCCACCAGGATACTCAGATGTAGGGGGACACTGGGGGGACTGTTGCACAGAAAGGCTGGGAACTTGGCTGTTAGTAAGACTTGATGCTGTGTACCATCTCTGCCTTTGGCATGCTGTGTGGTCTTGGGCCCACACTGCCCCTCTCTGAGACTCACTTTTTCAGTCACTTGCTGGAACTTTTCCTTCTTTGAGGATTCCAAGAAGACTGGCTGAAGACTGAGGGGATCTTAGGATTTCCTGGGCTCACATTTGGAGCCAGTGGTTTGGGCCTGCAGGGTGGAGGAGTGGGTGGGGAGGGGTCCAACGGACGCAGCCAACGGACGCAGTAGTTCTTGCCCAACATCTAAACAGCTTTTTTACGATGTCAAACAGGGGAAAGGCGGCTAGAGCAGCACATCCCCACTCAGGCCGTTTCTAATGGTAAATATGTCTGCTCTCTCCACTTGCTCTCACTGGCTTGCTAGGGGAAGGGCTAACTCGCTGAGGCTCCCACTAACTGCATGCCCATGAAGCCCAGCCTGACTGGGCCCCAGCCTGTCAGGGCTCCTCTGGCAGCCTGGGCACTGGGCCCACCAGGTGACAGCAAACCTGATGCGTCCCCAAGAGCTGGCCTGAGAGCCTTCATGTTGGTCTTGTCTTCCTTTGCCCTGTCAGTCTCTTCTCTCTTTCCGGTTCTGCTTCCTCATCCCCTCTCTGCACTACACAATTAAAACCCAGCCAGTTTCATCCTCCCATCATGCCTGCTATGACAGTTGAGATAGAGGTTCAGTGGCATCCCTTCCTTGGGGATCTTTCCTGGGTTCTCACCCGCATTAGTCCCAGTCCCAGCATCCCTTGCCATTCTCTGCTCCCTCATTGTTCAGATTGTGGCATTTGCATTCAGACTGACCTGAGCTTGAATCCTGGCTCCACTCATTCTAACCACATGACCTCAGGTCTTTGCTGATCTGGGTTCATTCTTCTAAAAGTGAGAGAGAAAGGACAGTGCTTAAGGGACTATGGTGATGGGAATAGCACATGTACATCTAGGGAATGCCAGGCACTGTTAGCTCAGGGTGACTTGTGGTTTTGATTCTGCTACCTGGAGAGCCAAGAGTAAGGCCCTGTCACCCTGCCAACCCTCTCTGCTTTGAGCAATGCTGTCCTACAGAAGTGGGCAGTGCTGTCCAGCTTCCTGGTCCAACTGGGGTGGGCACCTGCTGCCTCCCAGCCTGGACACTTCAGAAGCCACATAGATGTGTCACTGGATCTCTGCACAGTACCTCAAGGGCCTCTTAGAACACTATGGGGAAGCTAGGCTGGGTCTTAAGGTCCCTCTAGGTTCCTCTTGGGCTTGGGAGCCTTAGGAAAGGATGAGGGAGGATGACATGGAGGATCTCACATCAGCTGCTCCTGAGCCTGGCCACTTGAGGGACCGGGATGTGGCCAAGGGCCCCAGATGAGAGCCAGGCTTCTTCTGGAGCCCTGGCCCTGCTCTTCAAATTGGTGACAAGGCTGGGGCTTTTTAGGATTAAAGGTGACAATACCATCCTGTGCTTTTTTCATCTGTTCTCCCAGTTCTATGAACCACTCTTGTCTTTCCTTGCAGATGCCTTGGGATTTTCTCTCTCCAAAGGGAGAGACTCTAAGCATCCTAGAGTCCATAAGACCTCTCAGTGCTGGGGTCAGGCTCTTGCACTATTTGAACTGACGATTTTCCTAGACCCATTCCACTCTCACTAGCTGCTGTGTAAAGCTGTTTTTTTCTTCTGCCATGCATACTTCCCCACTGGCCCCTCAGCAAAGGGAAATACCACCAGCCAAGAGGGAGCAACAGAAAAGACTTAAGTGAAACAGGGTTCTTCTGGTTGTGTCTAGCTCTGGAGTTCTCTAGCTCTCCTTACCTTTTCATACCTTCTTCTCTGCATTCTTCTCCTTTGCCTCCCTACTATCACCTGCACTTTATCTCCCATTAGGAAAGTAAAACAATGACCACTTAGCTCATCTGCTTGCAGAGCTAGGGGAAGGCTTGGGGAAAGGAGGCGACGCAGTATGCCATCCCTGGAGCCTGAGCCTAGTCCCAAAGTGGGATCTTTCTTAGTACAGTTGGGCAAAGATCAAGGGGTAATAAGTTGGGGGCATCCCTTAGCTGCCTTAGGGATCCTATGCACACACTTCCCAGCATATTAAGATTGTCCCACCATGAGCCCATTCATCCCCAAGAGATGGTCAGTGGGAAGAACAACTTGTGTCTGTCCCTTCTGTTCCCTGGGGGACCACGTAGCTCTCATCCCTCCCACTCTCCCCACCCCCGCACATTCCTGCCTGACAGCTCTGGCTTGTACCTGGCTCACTGCTGTCCACCTTGTTTTAATCAAGTAGGGGGCAGGGAGATGGGCTGCTTGGCTGCACTGAGAGGGGCCGGGGATTGGAGTGGTGGGAGGAAGCGGCCTCAGCCTCCGCTTAATGCTCCCGCTAAAGCAAAGGGAGGAGGCTCTGGCCTCTGTGGTCTCCACAATCCTAATGCCTCAGGCCAGTAACCCCATTACCACCCTACCTCCTTCCTAAACAGAGACCTGTGCTGTCAATAATGGGGGCTGCGACAGTAAGTGCCATGACGCAGCAGCGGGTGTCCACTGCAGCTGCCCTGTAGGCTTCATGCTGCAGCCAGACAGGAAGACCTGCAAAGGTAAGTAAGGGCTTCAAGATAGCAGGGACATGGAGACCTTTGCAAAAGGACCGAGGCTGGGAGTGGATGTAAGATAGCTGTTAGGGACCACATTTCCACCCAGCCTTCTTATAAAGAACTCAAGACAAGGCCTAGGGGGTCTCCTGTGCACTTCTTCCATCTCTACACAAGGAGCACAAAAGTCCAGTCCCTTAGCACCCTCCACTTCACCCTTCTCCTCCTTCCCCACCCCCCACCGCATAGGGCCCAGCCCTTTTAGTTAATGAGCATGCCATTCCCCTCTGCCCAGGGGCTGGAAGGATATTTGAGCCCTGACTTTGTGCACCTGAGGTCACAGATGTGTTCTGTAAGCTTAACTCACATTCCTTGGACCTTCTCAGTGGGCTCTGTAAATGTTCCACCCCCAGGGCTGGACTGGCTCAGGGGGACCAAGACTGTAGTTGAGGCCTGGTACATTATGGGGCTACTGGGTTCAGATGCTAGCTCTGCCTCTCCTAGAGGTCCCTAACCTTCTAGGCAAGTTACTTCCTGGAGCCTGCCTCCTTTGCTCTATAGAACTTGCCTTATACGTGAATTGTGAGGATTAAATAAGACAGATATTTAGGAGCTTGATACATTGGGACCACATTGAGTTAGCTGTCATCACAATATAACTGCCCATGCTGTCTGTTCTATCTTCCTTTCTTTAATTAGCTGGATCTAGGAGAAAATAAGGAAGAAGGAAGAGAAAAAGGGAAACTACTGGGAATACTGATTTACCAAGTCTGTGTCCTCTGGTCACAAGAAGTGGGGATTGCAAAGAGTATAGTACTATGCTCCTTCTTTGTATCTTTTGGCCCAGCAATGGGAGAGAAAGGGGAGGGCTGGGGCAGCAGGTCAGCCAGCTAGGGGGGAATGTTTCCTGCTGGGAAGGACTGTTGACAGGTAACTCAGAGTAAAGTGGAGGGCTGCCCTCCTTGCCCTCTCCCCAGGAGGGGTGAGTAGCCTGGGTCCTGTCTGCCACCAGCTTGGGGAACTTGACCTCAGGAAGGAAGCCGTTTGGCTGCCCCCCTTTCCCTCTCCAGTGCTGAAAGCTGCCTGGGGCCTGAGTCTCTCCAGACCTCTCCAGTCCAGCCCCCTGCCTGGCCCCGTCCTCCCCCTCATCCATCGACCCAACCTTGCTGGCTCTTCTGGAAGTCCTCCCTGTCTGGCTTCTTTCCCAGCTCCTCCCTGAGGCCTGGGCCTCTCCACTGAGTCACTTTGACTCTCCACCTTCCTTGGCTGTATTCAGCACTCTTGATAGGGTCCTTGTGTCAGGACTTCGGGATACCAGCTTTCTTGGGAATGTCCATCAGCTGGACAGTAAAGGGCATGGCCTATCCTGAATATCAGGTGCCTACCTGCTCCCTCCTCCAGGCAATTTCTTGATGGCCTGAGCCTGGCTCTTGGAACTCAAGACTATAAGAAAGGGTGTTACCAGTGGCCACAGATCCCTTGCGCAGGAAGAAGCAGCCAGGAGTGTGGCAGAGGAGTCAGAAGAGGCAGGCAGGGACCCTCCCTGGTTTTCCTTGTCCCTGTGAGGAAGGATCTTAGCTCCTTGGTTTGTTTTTCCCTGTTCTTTGATATTATATTTTATTCCATTTTGTCCTTCTTTCCCAGACATAGACGAGTGTCGCCTGAACAATGGGGGCTGTGACCACATTTGTCGCAACACAGTGGGCAGCTTTGAATGCAGCTGCAAGAAAGGCTATAAGCTTCTCATCAATGAGAGGAACTGCCAGGGTGAGCAGACCTGGGCCAAGGCGAAAGCCTTAGGAGAAGTTCTTAGAGTGGAAGAGCTTCAAGGAGAGCAGCACCTAAGGCATTCAGTAGATACTGTGTAGGGTCTACAGGCAGCGTCGTGCTACACAATGGCAAATTGCGCCTTCCTTTTGGTAGACCAGCTTCACACTGGAGCATGCAGCATGGCAAGGAGGGAGGGACAGTTTTTACCTCTGTGCATGTCCTTGGAAGAAAGTGCCTATCTGGCCATATGTGGTACCCAGATCTACTGGCAGCACACCGATCTTGCAGCTCCTGACTCCAAGTAGAGGGGACAAGGAGGGTAGGCTGGCATAGCTCAATCACCAATGAGGGCTGGTTCATGACTAGGATCTGTTTGGATGTGAGTAGGAAGAGAGAGCCAAGGCCCCTCAATTGGTCTTCACCTGAGCAAGGGGCAGTGTCCCAAGGCAGAATCTGCCACTTGAATCCTTGCTCTTCCAGATATAGATGAGTGTTCCTTTGACCGAACCTGTGACCACGTATGTGTCAACACACCAGGAAGCTTCCAGTGCCTCTGCCATCGTGGCTACCTACTGTACGGTGTCACCCACTGTGGGGGTAAGCCTGAGAAGGTGCAAACTCCAGCCAGCCCAGCCCCCTCATCACCAACTGGCCATGGCTTTGGCCAGTGTCTGGCACAAGTGCCACACCTGCATCTGCTGTGTGGAATGACTAGGGCAGCTTCTGAAGGTCACTTGGGAGACAGGACACCAGGGAATGGCAGCCTCCAAAATGCCTGTCTCTTATTATGTCTCTATCCCCAGAACTCCAGCCTCAGCTTCCAAACCACAGCCTTATTGGCAGGCAGTACAAGAGAGATTAAAAAGCTATCAGCTTGGGCTGGCGAGATAGCTCAGTGGCCTGAGTGCCTGATTTGGCAAATGCAGGGACCAGGGTTCAATCCCTGGCACCATATGCTGCACTGGCCTTGCCCCTGGGACATTACAGCGCACACCTGTAATCCCAGCCCTAGGGAGACTGAAAACAGGAGGATCACTATGAATCCAGGCTGTGTAGTTAAACCCTATGCCAAATACATAAAATGAAAAATAAATAAATAGCTGTCAGCTTGACCTCTTAATGGTTCCTTACACTAGAGACAGAGATAAGAGGAGATTTGATCTCTTTGCAGACCAGGGAACACTTCAGGATTTTTTAGTTGTGAGAATATTTAACATGGTACCTACTCTCTTAAATTTTCAAATGTCCATTGCACAGTATTGTTATATCCATACTGTTGTACAGGTCCCTAAAACTTACCAACTTGCTTAACTCAGGGTGTCTTGAACTTGAAAGTCCCCACTGCCTGGTGCTGGTGCTGGCCCCACCATTGTTTTCTGTCTGCCTTCTCTTTCCCCTAGATGTGGATGAGTGCAGCATCAATCGGGGAGGCTGCCGCTTTGGCTGCATCAACACTCCTGGCAGCTACCAGTGTACTTGCCCCTCCGGGCAGGGCCGGCTGCACTGGAACGGCAAAGACTGCACAGGTGCGCAGCGCACTCTGCTGGCCAGACCTGGCACTACAGCTTCAGGGGCACATTGGGGTCCTCAAGAGCAGAGCACACGGGGTAGGGAGTATGAGGAAGAAACGGGCAGACAATGCAGCCGCTGGAGTTAGAGGTGTGGCTCTCCTAGTACATAATTCCTTTATCAGTCTCCATGGTACAATAGCTGTACATGTAGCTGCTTTTCTTTCTGTATATTCACCAACTGAGGGAGAGGGTAGGAAGGGAATGTGCACCTGTGTCCTCAGGCCTCTCTCCTTTCCTAGAGCCAGCGAAGTGTCAAGGCAGCCTTGGTGCCTCGAAAGCCATGCTCAGCTGCAACCGGTCTGGCAAGAAGGACACCTGTGCACTGACTTGCCCCTCACGGGCCCGATTTCTGCCAGGTACATGGGAGGGTGGTACTGGAGGGCTGGGGGCTATTGAGCAGCAGCTCTGATTCCCCAGGACACCCAGCCAAGGGGAATCGGGTTTTTTTGTTTTGTTTTGTTTGTTTGTTGGCAGAATCAGGGATTGAACTCAGGCCCTTGTGCTTGCCAGGCAAGCACTTATTCTACTGAGCTATCTCTCTGGCCCCAGCCAAGTGGGACTGGGAGGGGAAGGGCAGAGCAGTGACAGGCCCCTTCTCTCAGAGTCTGAGAATGGCTTCACGGTGAGCTGTGGCACCCCCAGCCCTAGGACTACTGCCACCCGAGCCAGCCACCCTGGGAACAGCACCAGCTCCAGCCACTGCCATGGTGAGTACCAGCCCAGAAGCCCTGTTTCCAGCCTCTTCTTCACTAATCCTTCGTTTCACTTTGTCATGAATCCCTGGACCTTACTCTTTTCTGGATCTCCTCCATTGTTCCAGAATTCTCCAGCCCAGCTGCCTCCTTCCTCTGTCCTCACCACCTGGTCCCCTGGGCTTTCCTAACCCTACTTTCTAGCCTGGCCCCACAACACCCTTGAAGCAGCTCTCACCCAGGGCCTATGCTGTGCTGAGCTTCTGCCATCCCTCTAGAGGCTGCAGTGCTGTTGGTTAAACAGCGGGCCTCCTTCAAGGTCAAGGATGCCAAGTGTCGTTTGCACCTGCGGAACAAAGGCAAACTGGAAGAGGCCAGCAGAACCCCAGGGCCAGGTCTGGACTAGGAGCCTCACTGCTGTGGGCAACCTGACTGCCAAACCCTCCCTACCCACCAGCTTCTCTGCTTAGTGAGATTTTCTCCAGAGGCTTTCTAGCCCCCAAGCCCCACATGGAGAAGGGAAAAGCAGATGCAGGTGTAGGGCCCAAGGAAGCCCCAGGAGATTCTCTTGATCATCTAATTAGTGTCCTGAACTAAAGAGGGTGGGGAGTTAGAGTCAGAAATATGGTAAGGTTGGCTTGGGTAGCTGGGAGGGAGGAACTTTCCCTGTCCCTAGTGGTACCCCTGGGTTAACTAGGCCTCTTTCCTCAGGTGCTGCCCCCTGCTCTGACTGCCAGGTCACCTTCATCCACCTCAAGTGTGACTCCTCTCGGAAGGGCAAGGGCCGGCGGGCCCGGACCCCTCCAGGCAAGGAGGTCACCCGGCTTTCCCTGGAACTGGAAGCAGAGGTCAGAGCTGAAGAAATCACAGGTGGGACTGGGGATACTGCCAGGTGGAGGGCTGACAGGGAGGGAAGTAGTGGAGAAACTACAGGTCTCATAGCCCAAGGAAAGGGCAGAGCCCATGCAAGGGCTAGATGCTGTGTGGTGCAAGCCCAAGAGCTTATCCCTTTGCCTCCCACCTTCGCTGCCTGCCCTCGTGTTTATGCCACTCTCTCCTCTTCCCAACGCATGCCACCATCCACCAGTGGGTTGTGGGCTGCCCTGCCTACGACAGCGGATGGAACGGCGACTCAAAGGATCCCTGAAGATGCTCAGAAAGTCCATCAACCAAGACCGCTTCCTGCTGCGCCTGGCTGGCCTTGACTATGAGTTGGCCCACAAGCCAGGCCTGGGAGCTGGGGAGCGAGCAGAGCCAGGGGAGGTCTGCAGGCCTGGGCAGCACCGTGCTGGGGCCAAGTGTGGTAAGGGAGCTTGCTGGGGAGCAGAGTGGGGAAGGCCTAGCTCAGGCCTGGCTAAGAGCAGGACCCCTTATGGCCTCAGATGCATTTCTCAAATTATGAGACAGCCAAGACCTTCCTGCCTGCTGTCCTCCCTTCTGTCATCTGGGGGTGAAATCTAGGATACCAGGCAGGGGCAGCAACCTTCCTGTACACAGACAACCTCTCTGCCCTTACTGAATCAAGGACAGAAAAAAGAGGTCCTCCCTGGAGCTGGGGGAGTGGGAAGGGGAGTCCTAGGCCGGGGTGGTGGAAAATGGGGGTGGGTGGCTAGCACGGCCGACTCTCCCTCAGTCAGCTGCCCGCAGGGAACGTATTACCACGGCCAGACGGAGCAGTGTGTGCCATGCCCATCAGGCACCTTCCAGGAGAGAGAAGGGCAGCTCTCCTGCGACCTTTGCCCTGGGAGTGATGCCCAAGGGCCTCTTGGAGCCACCAACATCACCACATGTGCAGGTGCCAGGGGAACAAATAATACAGAGTGGGGTAGGGTGGGCACTGGGATGCCCATGGGCATGGGATTTCCCAAAGGGCAGGCCCAGGCTCCTGGCCACTCCTACTTGACATCTTGTTTGTATGCTTCTGTCCCAAGACTGGGTGACCCTATAGGGGTGATTCAGGACCATCCCCATCAGAGTTGGACCCCTGGTTAATTGCAGGTCAGTGCCCACCTGGTCAGCATTCTGTAGATGGGTTTAAGCCCTGCCAGCCATGTCCACGTGGCACTTATCAGCCCGAAGCAGGACGGACCTTGTGCTTCCCATGTGGTGGAGGCCTCACTACCAAGCATGAGGGGGCCATCTCTTTCCAAGACTGTGACACCAAAGGTGGGTGACTATACCACTAGGGGATTTCCTGACCCCAACTACTTAAAAAAAAAAAAACAAAAAACCTCTCCAAGTCCCCAGAGGAAGCGGAGTATGTTCCTACCATCGGCTCCAAAGTGAGAAAGGCCCAGCTGCCTAACCAGTCACACCATCCTGCTCCCAGGACCAGCTAGGCCTAAACATGGAAATCATGAATTAAGAGTCCCACTTTGCCCTGCTTTGGAAAACTGGCATCACATTTCCCTCCATGCCCTAAGGGAGTTTCCATATTGGTTCAACAACGTGCTCGGTGCTTGAAAGAAAAAGATTGGCACCATAGACAGCCACTCTGTGAAGTTTATTTTTCCTGAACTTAAGCATGACTGGGATAGGCTGAGACCCTGGAAGGAACTTTGGAGTCTTAAGTCTTGATTGGCAAACATGCCCCAACATGTCTGCCTGCCAGCTTCCTTTATTCCTGCCTTTACCCCCTTTGCCTGCAGTCCAGTGCTCCCCAGGGCACTACTACAACACCAGCATCCATCGCTGTATCCGCTGTGCCATGGGCTCCTACCAGCCTGACTTTCGTCAGAACTTCTGCACCCGTTGTCCAGGAAACACAAGCACTGACTTTGATGGCTCCACCAGCGTGGCCCAGTGCAAGAGTATGTGGCAGGCCAAGCTATGGGAAAGGGGATAGAAACCTGCGAGCAAGGGGTATGGGAAGAAAGGGGAGTGGCAAACTCACAGGAAGCAGGGAGAATGAGCCAGAAAGTCCCACTGTCCACCTCTTCGCCCCCCTCAATCTCTAGGCCAGTTGATAGGGTGAGCCCTGGAGTACCTTTTCTCCAGAGTCAGGTAATAGGGAGTTAGATATGAGAAGTAAGAAGAGAAGGTACTAAAAGGACAGGAAGGAAGGTGGACTCAGAATTTGAAGAGTAGATGAAGAACAAGGATGGTGGCTGCCAGGTGTCTGATCTCCAACTTGAGAACTCCTCCACATCCCCAACCTGGTTCCCCACTGACTTTCCTTTTCTCTTTTTTCTTGCTCTGTCCCTGGGGCTTGGCTGCAGATCGTCAGTGTGGTGGGGAGCTAGGTGAGTTCACTGGCTATATCGAGTCCCCCAACTACCCAGGCAACTACCCAGCCGGCGTGGAGTGCATCTGGAACATCAACCCCCCACCCAAACGCAAGATCCTTATCGTGGTACCTGAGATCTTCCTGCCATCTGAGGATGAGTGTGGGGACGTCCTCGTCATGAGAAAGAACTGTGGGTGGCTGCAGCACTGATCCAGGGAAGGGTAGTCGGAATCTGGCTGGGAGGGAAAGCTTGGTACAGGAAGAGAGGGAGCAGGGAAGTTGAGGGAGCTGAGGAGGAGGGAGGCTAACAGGAAACAACACCAATGCTGTTACACCTGTCACTCTCTAATTGTAGCACTTTGCCAATTCATTCATTAAATGTCAGGTTTCATACACAGTGTGAGGGCCCAGACAGGCTTTTAGAATAAACCCAGGGGTAGTGGGAGGGTTTGGGGTTAAGCATGTATTTGGAGGGAGGAGTCTAGGTCAGAGTGATTCCCCCATCGTACTCCACATCGCTTTTCCTGGCAGGGTTTGGGTGGTCTGCCCTGCTGCCTTCCTGACCTGCTGCTTTCCTCACCAGCATCTCCATCCTCCATTACCACCTATGAGACCTGCCAGACCTATGAGCGCCCAATTGCTTTCACGGCCCGGTCCAGGAAGCTCTGGATTAACTTCAAGACCAGCGAGGCCAACAGTGCCCGAGGTTTTCAGATTCCCTATGTGACCTATGATGGTGAGCAAGGGCAAGAAGCTGGGGAAGTGGGTAAGGAAGTGGGGGCTCAAGGGACTTGGGAGGGAGCTGGGAAGCAGGAAAAACTCCAACCCTCAACATCGCCCCACCTTGCTTGACTTTGCAGAGGACTACGAGCAGCTGGTAGAAGATATTGTGCGGGATGGCCGACTCTACGCCTCTGAAAACCACCAGGAGATCTTAAAGGCAAGTGAATACTCACAACCAGGACAGCTAACGTTAATGAACATGTGACCATGAAGATTGCTTCCTAAGTGCCAGTGTGAATATTCTTATGTGATACACGCAGAAGCTCTAGGAGTTGTGTGCTTTCATCATTCCAGATAAGAAAACTGAGGCAAAGTTAAGGAACTTGCTTCATGGTAAAGCTAGGATTTGAGCCCAACCCATTTGACTGCAGTGTCACCCTTACCAGATGAGCCTGTAGGCAAAAGATGGACAGAAAGGGAAAGTGAAGGACCAGGGAATTGAAAGAACAGAATGATGCTCTTGGCAGAAGTCCCTTCCATCCCTTATTTTCTCCCACAGAGAAGCAGCACACTAGTAAAGTTGTCTCAGGATCAATTCAGACAGATGTCTTTTTAACTTTGCTATACAGAGCTAGAGCCATGTGGATGCTAGATATACACTCTACCTCTGAGCCACATCACCAGCCTCTGGAAATCTGTTTTTATTTATCAGTGTTTTTGAGACAGGATCTCACTATGTAGTCCAGGCTAGCCTCACTTGTGTAACCCAGGATGGCCTCAAATTCACAGCAGTCCTGTCTCAGCCTGCTGAGTGCTGGGATTACAGGTATGCACCCCTGCATCCAGATTAGATATCTTTTAAAGGAAAGGAGAACCAGGCATGGTGGTACATGCCTGAAATCCCAGCAGTTGGGAGGCTGAGGCAAGAGGATTACTATGAGTTCAAGGTCAGCATGGGCTACACAGTAAGACCCTGGGGTCAAAAATAAATAAACAGGGCCGGGGAGATGGCTTAGTAAATAAGCACTTCCCTGGCAAGTGCAAGGGGCTGAGTTCAATCCCCGGTTCTGCCAATAAATAAATAAATAAATATATTTCTAATATTGAATAAACTATATACTCTGTGTCTATGGATCCCAGTTTGAGAAAATTCTACTTAAGAAACTATAGTGATAGTCAAAATTATCCTTCATAAATTACCACTGCAAAAAAAAATCCATTTTTATTATTAGTAACATTTATTTTTTCTGTATTTATTTGGGGGAGGGGCAGAACCAGGGATTGAACTCAGACCCTTGCACTTGCCAGGGCAGCGCTTATTCTACTGAGCCATCTCCCCGGCCCCTAGTGACAGAATTTATATATTATCAAAATAAAATCCAAGATGGCAAAATTCTCCTAGAGGGCTGGGGAGATAGCTAAGCGGTCTGAGTGCTTGCCTGGCAAGTGCAAGGACACAAGTTCTATCCTTGGTACCACATGCAGTGCTGCCCCAGGTGTACTGTGTAGGCTACTGAAACCTGGCATGGTGGTGCACACTTGTAATCCCAGCACTAGTGAGGCTGAGATAGAAGTATCACTACAAGTCCAAGCTGCATAGTGAGACCCTGTAGCAAATAAATATTTTTAAAAATCTCCTAGACCCTATAGACTTCAAAGAATATAATTCTAGCAATACTTTTCACACTTTTTAAACATTTGAACCAATATTTCAAATAAAAAATACCCTGGAACTCCAGTACAGCTGTTCTGATTAGAGGAGGGGTACAAGGCTGGGAACCCCACCTTCTATCTTAGAAATCTTCAGATGCAGTGGGAAAAGTACCAGTCTAGAAGCCAGGAGAGCTGAGTTTTAATGTATGGCACCTGGCATTCCACACAGCATGCTGCTGTGACAGAGAACAGGAAAGGCCCTGGAGGAGGTCAGGGCCATATAGCAGAACGTGCTAAGGATCATGAGAGAGTTTAGCATGTCTGAAATCTCAAGAAGGCCAGTGTGGACCCACATGGGAAGGGAGAGCAGAGGGGCAGGGCAGGGTAGAGGTCCCATGCAACCAAGTGTGCCGTCCAACGGATGTGGGTCTTACTCTGAGATAAAAGAAAGAAGAGGGGCCGGGGAGACGGCTCAGTGGAATAAGCGCTTCCCTGGCAAGCGCAAGGACCTGAGTTCAATTCCTGGTTCCGCAAAAAAAAAAAAGAAGAGGCAGTGGGTGTGGCTCAGCAATACAGTAGATGCTCTAATCCCTAGCACTGCAAAGAAAAGAAAACAAAATACCTTACCTAGGACCCATAAAACATTCCTGGATCCTAGCTACTTAGGAGGTTAAGTGGGGAGAATGGTAAAAGCTGAGAATTTTGAGACCTTTTCCCAAAAAATCGAACAGGAAAAAGGTGAGCTAATTAAATATCCCTAAAAAAATCAATTTGGCTGCTGTAGGGAGAACAGCCTGCAGAGGGTCATGGGCAGAAGCAGAGAGCCTGGCCAGGCTATTGCAACATGCCAGTGAGGGATGGCAGTCAGCAGGATCTGCTGCAGTTGTGAACAAGAGCCAGGGGTCAAAGATGGCTCCAAGATGGGCTGGGCAGTAGAAGGCTGCAGCTGCCATGGATTATGGAATTCTAAAGGAGGACCAGATGAGAAGGATGGGAGTCCAGAGTTCAACTCTGGGGGTGTGCAGTGTGAGATGCCACTGAACAGCAAAGGGGTGCTGAGGCAGGCAGGTGTCCCTCCTCCCTGCTATCATGCAGATGACGCTGCCACCTGCCATCTCCTGCAGGACAAGAAGCTCATCAAGGCCTTCTTTGAGGTGCTGGCCCACCCCCAGAACTACTTCAAGTACACAGAGAAACACAAGGAAATGTTACCAAAGTCTTTCATCAAGCTGCTCCGCTCCAAAGTGTCCAGCTTCCTGAGGCCCTACAAATAGTGCCCATGTTCTCAGAGACCCAGCTTCCAGAGCCTTCGGATTCCTTAGCCCTCAAAGCTGGCAGCCCCTACCCTCAGACAAGGAACAAGTCTTTCTTTCTTTCTGGAGGAAAAAGAAAGAAAGACATTACACAGACCAGGCACCACTCCCCCTTTCTCTTTCTCTGTCTCTGTCTCTCTTTCTCTCTCTTTCTCTCTTATCTGTCTCTCTCTCTCTCTCTCTGTTTCTATCTCTCTCTCTACCTATTTCCTATGTGCTTCCCAGAAAAGCCATTCTGTCCTGGTTCTACTCCCCTAAGGAAGAGACAGAACCATCTTCTCCTCTGCCCATCTCTCCAGCTCACATCTCTGCCCCATCAGTTTGAAAGGCTACTTGAGGCCCACATAGGAAGTGGGTCCACTAGGGAATGAAGAAGGGGAAGAAGGGCTTCTGCTATTATAGGGTTGTGCCTTGCTAGTAAGGAGCTGAAAGTTCTCTTGGCTGTGCTCCCCAGAGTGACTTACAGTCCAGGGTTCTGCCACAGAAGCCTTTAACTTACTGTCTTAATGCCAGCACTGTTCTACTGAGGCACATAATTTGAGCCCCAGGCTGCCCACACTGCTGGCTTTCTTGTCTATAGACTCCTTGCTTTCCTTCCCTACATGTCTGCCTGGGGTAGACTCCATAAGGGTTCACAGATGGTCCACACCACTGGGCTACTGGACACCGTTCAGTGAGGAGCAAACATTACCATGCATCGCTGTGGCTCCCTGAAAGTATAGTTCTGCAGGACAGGAAACAGGTTCTAAGCATTGCAGAAAAAAAAGAAAAGGCATCATCTAAAGAATTAAACTCCAACCTCAAACACTAATCCCTTCTCTTGCCCACCCCTGGCCCAGCCATGCCCTCACCTCATCCCAGTGCTCCCTGGGGGAGCCCTACTCCCCTTGCTAAGAAACCTGGCTATTGACCACAGCCAGCCTGGGCCTCAGCCCACAGTCTTCATTCCCTTGACATCCTAGGTGGCTTGTGGGTGCCACCAAAGAGGACCCTGCTTTGCAGCCAGCCTGGAGCCACCTACCTCTGGCCTCAGGCTGTGGGCAGCAAGAGGAATGTGTGTACTTGGCAAGCCTCCTGCCCACCCTGTCCACATCTAATAAGTGCAATCATTTTGAGTCTATGTTGTCTAGAGGGAGGGGTTTTTGTTTTTGTTTCCTTTTTCTCTATTAGAACCCTATTTATAGCTTCCCAAGAGAGAAGAGTGTATGTATAGAGTGAAAGTATATCAGACTGAATCTCACGAACCCCGAGTACTGGAGCATCTGGTCTGTCTATTTCATCTGTGGCCTCTTGAACACTAGGGCCCTTAGCTGGGCCAACCCAGGGCTATGGCTCAGACCACCTGACATGTAAGACCATGATTTCTGGGGACTTTATGGAGCAGGAAGGAGAGGGATGTGTTTGCTAAACAATCCTGCTGTTACAATCCTTCTCCATGGATTCAGTATGAACCTTATGACAACAGAGGCTGGTGAACTTGATCAGTGATTCTCCACTCCAAGGAGGGAAAAACCTCCACCTTTTCCCTGTCTTCATCATGTTTTCCCCACTGTGCACGTGGAAGAGATCTGAGGCCACAGCAAAACTGCAAGAGCCTAGAGGGACGGCTACCCAGGCACGAAGCTGGTCAAGGGACCAAATGTCTGCCTGACCTTGGCCATTTCCCTCTTACAGTTAGCTTCAAACCTGCCTCAACTGCTGTTTTTCACAAGAAGAATCAAGCCTAAGCCTAAATCCTGCAGTACTCCACCCTAACCTAATTGCTGTCTATAAAATTCTTTTCCATTTGTTCCTTCTAGTTCTGTGGAGCTGTAGTACTATTTAAAGGCTACCAGCTGACTCCTCAGGTCCAGTTCTAGGTGATTCTCCCAGACTACTTACTGCTCCCCCAGGAGATTCAACACTAAATAAAGGAACTTGAGATCACCTCTGGCCTCAGGCTATAGGCAGCAAAACAAGCCTTAACAGTGGCACAGCTAAATCCCCTAACATCTGGGAATGGAGGGTCTGCTACCTTTGTCTCTCTTGGTTGCAGAGAGCTGCCATAAAGATGCCAGATGGCTGCATCCAGCAAAAGAAATGGTCACTTCATGGCAACTCTTGCACTGCCAGGAAGTGCTATGAAAACTGCTTGCATCCACTTTGACCATCTTAATTCCTTAGCAGAAACTAGGATAACTTTCTGATTTCTCTCTCCCATTCTGCATCTTTCTTAGGAACCTCAAATAGGGGTGCCTCTCAGGTCACGCCCCTCAGGGGCTGGCCTCTCCTTGCTCCCTTTTCCTGGTACACCACCCAAGAGATACGCTTCCTCCAGTCACTTATTTCATGGGTTATGGGGTCTGAAAATGAATTTCACAGTATGGAACCTATAGACTACTAGATTTTATAATATCAAGTCAGATCTTGGTGAGCAGGTGAAGATCTGCTATTGTGCACCACATTCAAGTCATCCAAGTTATGGATTAAGAATCTAGGCAGAGCTGCTCTGAAATACCTGGGACATCATACTAGAAGTTACATGGACAAAGAGTCAATACACAGGGACTCTCTAGGGATGTACAGTTCAGACTACAGTTTTCATCAGTGGAGAGAAACAGAAAGAAAGAAAGAAAGAAAGAAAGAAAGAAAGAAAGAAAGAAAGAAAGAAAGAAAGAAAGAAAGAAAGAAAGAGAGAGAGAAAAAAAATATATATATATATGACCCAGAAGCCTCACTGCAGAATTGGGTATTTGTGGAGCCACAGAACTGTGAGCTCCCATTCATCTTAGTACCAAACCTGCCCTGAACTGAGTTGGAATAGAAAACCATTTCCTCAAGAGCCCAAACACCAAGTGGTGCATATCAGTGAGGCACTGATATCCTTAGTGGCACTGCAACTCTTTACTTCTCTTTTTGTATCATCAGATCAGGCCCATCCCTAAATCTGGGGGAATTCTCAGTCAGGAGAAAACTGACCACAGCCTGGACTTGAGCAGCCCATCCCAAGTCTAGAAATCCCTAAAGGCTT